>AYEL01052520.1:0-19782 GCA_000484575.1 Olivierus martensii
AGGAATATATTTGTGCAAGAATCAATCTTGCTCGAACGTGAGTAGTCATTTTATGTCAAAGTAGTTTTATTAATTATTAATAGATTAGCTAATGTTATCATCAATAATTTCATTACATAATTACATAATAGCGTCATAAGGTTAAATTCGGCCTTAGGTACATTTCAATTTTTATACGGCCCGCTTCCTCCTGAAAATTGTTAATCCGGCCCTCGGCAGAAAATAATTGCCCTCCCCTGCTCTACACCTATGTACATTCAATCCCTGCACTGAAGAACGACCCTACATTTATCCGCCGCCTCACTTAACACCCATTGGGTTTCAACTTCAGTGAACAACTTGTGTGATTTGTCATTGTGCAATTTTCAAAGTCCCACCTTCCTTATTGTGCTGTGTTGGTGATGGTGCTTGCGTTAGTGTTTGTTTTGTGTGTGCTTCACCTCCTTTGATTACAACTGCATCACTCCAGACCTCCAGTGCACATTTTCCACCACTTTTGACCAACCAGCTCAGTATTCTTACCCTGTGCCTCTGCTAGAGTTTTCTACACTTACTCAACTTGGACTATATACCCACGTGCTCTGCTATTTTTACAGACCATCTTCCTCTTTAGTACTGTGCTCGTCAACATGTTTTTCGATTTGTCTTGTGATTAGGTCCAACCGACTAAGTGTCTTTTCCATGTGCTGTGTAAGTGTACTTTCTACAGGTACAACTTTAACCTTATGCTCTGTGCTGTGCAACCTACACAGACTCATCATCTTCACCTACTGTTGCGTCAATCAACAAGCATCTGTGCCATCACGCTACCCGATGTCCACACCGTCAGCCCCTTGGAGTCTGCACCGTCATGCCTTTCGGTGTCAGTACCGTCATGTCATCTGGTGTTTCCACCGTCATGTCTACTAGTAACTACATCATCACGCCACGTGAGTCGGCAGCATCATTTCTTCCTGTGATTGCATCGTCATGTCTTCGGTGTCTGCACCATCATGTCATCCAGTGACTGCACCGTCATGTGATCAGTGCCTGCACCATCATGTCTTCTGGTGAATACACCGTCACACTTTTCGTGTCAGTACCATCATGTCCATTGATGACTGCACCGTCATGCCATCAGAGTCAGCACCTTCTTCCTCCTTGAAGAGAATTTGTGCCCCCCCCTTTTTGGATTGTTACGGAGAACACTTTGCCTCCTCCTCCTTTCGGACTGGACTCTTCACTTACTTACAGAGCACCACATCCACTTTTGTTCAAATGTTTTGTGTACATTCTCTGTTCTTATTTTAGTGCTCACTTTACTGATGAGACTTGAACTACAAGAACATCCCTCTAGCCCATTCCATCTTGGAATGAGTTCCTCAGCATCTCTCCAGGAACAATTCGGATGAACTCTAGTGTTAACTGTTTCTTGCTACCTGGGACAGCAGACCATCTCTTACTCAGAAATTTTGTGCTACTTTGGACCATTCTGTTTTCTTCGGCATGTATCTCTTTATTGTAAATATTGTACCTTCTTTTGTCTAATAAACGCCGATGCAGGCGCTCACGGGTCCTATGACTGATTGGTTGCTCTCTCTTTCTTCCGCTAGTGGACTGCTCCACTTTCTAGAGCAGTATCCTTTACTCTATCTCTAAACTTTACCTAATCCTCCTTCTCACTTCCTCCTTCCTATTCCGGGTAAAACCATTGAGTACGCCCTCTAAACCTGTTTATTAAGTGTCTATATGTAAATGGCAGTCGAAACACAGTACCGGCGTACGAGTACCAGGTCCGGGTCTGCCCAGTGCCACTACCATTCAGGGGTGCATCGTATAGGGTTCTTACCCTCGGTCATTCTTTCCCTTCGGCTCTATACAAGCACTTTGGGATTAAGGACTTTTTAAGAGGATTCGTAACTCACGCAGAGCTTACGGCGGGTGAAATCTATATCGCAATTCCGTTGGGACAATAGGTCACACGACAAAGCAAAGTGCAGACATAGGCAACATTACATCAGTGGAAATATAGAACGTACCAAATCAACTAAATTACTATATACAACATACAACGCACTAAAAAGATAAATTTGCAGTAAAGTGATAAATGTCCGAACAGAAGATATTAGGAAAGAGCTTATTCCAATGAATAAGCTCTTTCCTGTAATACATAATGCTGCTAAAATTCTTTAAAAAACCAAATAATAAACGGTAAAGAAATAAATATACAATCATATATATCATAGATATAAATATATCGATGCATATATGCATATATATATGCATACACGTAATCAAATCGTTGTTTATCAATAGAGGAATATTTCATATCGACGGTATACATGCGATTAGTTTAAAAGGAAACAATTTGAGCAAGAATAATGCGAATATATATTTATATTTATATACATATTATGTATATATGGATACATACATACTAAGTATCTGTACTGTTTTTTAAAATAATGTAAAAGAAAAAATTAATAGAACAACAATTTATAAGGCGGAATGTAAAAACATTAAGAGAGATATTTTATGTAAAAACATAATTAATAAGCGAGATTCTCAACAGAGGGCAATGTTCAATATTATGCGAAAAAAGAAAATATGGATAAATCTATTGAAGTCGGCGCTTAATATTACACTAGTTCGAAAAAATGGAAACCTTTAAGGTTCGGAAGTGTACAGTACATACAATGTGAACTACAAAGATACAAGTGAGGTGTATAAAGTACCAAAAATAGCAAAATCACGCAATTTCAACAGTTAAAGTATAATTTTAAATGTTGGAATAAAATAGGTATGAGTTTACCGGTTAAAAATATCAAATTCGTTCTCAGCATGGCCGAAAATACATTCCTACGACTTCTGTCCTTTGAATAAAAAATTTAATTTTGCAAGTTTATTACAATATGTCGAATTACTGTATGCATAAGCTAACTACCGGTTGTAACAAATTCGTGTTTCATGTGGCTGAAAATCTTGATTCCACGTTTTCTCAGTTCATCTAATAAATTTTCTGATAGATTACTTAAAACCGAAAAAAAATTCTCCTCAGGGGGTTGAACCGCCTGCCGCTCTACTTCAAGAGGTCGTAAAAACCTCGACGGTTTGAAAAATTTCTTCGACTTTAACGTTGAATAAAATCCGTTCTAAGCAAGATTTTTCAAAACGGAAAAAGGTCCACCGAGAATTTCAGTCGTACAACAATGTCAGAAAATTTCAGCAATTTTACGCAAAAATTAAAGCTTGCATAGGTTGTCAAAAAAAAAAAAAAAAAAAAAATTGCTCCGCGATAGTTCCACTATATAATTTGGGACTGAATTCTATTTATATCGCTTTTTATTGTTTTTTATCGGTTTTTGTTCCGCCATCTTGACATCTTACCATGGCAAAAGGCAGTGTTAATGTTTATATATGTATATGTCTTTATATATATATATATATAAAAATACATTAAAAAATAACATCATATTTACTCCGGAATAAACTATCTTCTATTTGTGTTTAAAAATTGATAAAAATTTGAAATCTACATATAAATCAATCCCCAAATTTCAAGAGTTAGAATATGATATTAATTCATATTTATTGAAATAAATAGATAATTTTATTTATAGTTTTAAAAACTTTCCAAATCCAATTCATTAGCAGAATAAATATGGGAATTTATACAAAATTCAGTCTCAGAGCATCAAAATGTCATGATACAATATGGGGATAAAGATGAATGGAGAATATAGCACAATCAGTGGCGGATTAAGGCCAGTTGAGGTCCCGGGCGAAGAAGAAAATATTGGGCCCCTTAAAAAAAGAGAGAATCATGGGAATAAAAATATATATTGACCATATTTTTAAATAAAATATATTATATTTATTGTAATGTTTATATTTTGAGTAGCAAAAGGTGATGTAGGTTACTATATACTTTTCGCAGTATTGCCAGTGTAGTATTCATATTCGGCATATGGTAATTTTTTGTCATTGTATTTGGGCTTTGGTTGTTAATGAAAATAAGCAAATATAAACATATTATCAGGTTTTACTATTGATTGAAAACTTGTATGTAATATAATTGCATTAGAAAAATGTGTAAAGTTGGGGTATTTTGGGCCCCCAGAATTCGGGGCCCCGGGCACGCACCCGGTGCGCCTGCCGTTAAATCCGCCTCTGAGCACAGTCATCAACATTGAATCCAGTCACATTTCCCAACAATATGATCTTAATGTTTGTTTGACAGAAAGTATCAAAAAAATAATAAAAATTTCCTCACTTCAGAATATCAAAAAAATATTTAATAAATTTCAAATGATATAAAATCAGAATCAAAATGTGCAACAGAAATTATACTACAAATGACAAGATTAGAAATCCAACCAATGCTTGATTGCCAGAAATGTAAATCTGATATCTAAAATCAGTTGCAAAATAATATTCTGTATTTGTTAAATTTCATTTAGAAATATTATTTTAAATAAAAAAGATAGAACATAACCATAGGTTTAACTCTTTGAAAAATGAAGAAAGAAGTCAGAAGAGTATAGGAAATATTGAGAAAAGATGAAAAACAACCTGTTAGAAGAGTGATATATCACTAGTGGAAAAAAAAATATATATATATATATATAAACTTAAATAAAATATTTGTTTATATGTGAAAAATCAAATTGATGTTCTCTTATATAAATTAAAAAAAAAAACTAAAAAATCAAAATGATGATAATCAACCAACTATTTATTTAGCTACTAGTTAGCCCCTGGTTACTATGTGCCCAAATACACCAAAAACATTTATTTCTTATCTGTCAGATTTGAGATTTTTATTTAATATAACCTTGTATATAATGCTTTTGCTTGTTTTTTCCTCCAGATCATTCTTTGAAATTTTCTTTATATGAAATTGGCAACTAACAAACTATCGATTTACTGATTCTGTTATTTAGGTAATACAGATAGGCCTCGATTAGCGCAACTTCGAATAGCGCGAATTCGATTAGCGCGACTTAAAAAATTGATACCGTTATTCGATTAGCGCGAGTTGTAAACACAGATCAGTCTTACTAACAAAGCTCCTTTTATGATGTCAATTAACAAATTACCGTTAATTTTCGGTTAGTAAAACCGGACGAAGAACCAATTACCATATTTTCCATAGAGTTAATACTTCGATTAGTGCGAATTCGAATAGCGCGAGAAATTCGTGGAACCAATTATTCGCCCTAATCGAGGCCTACCTGTAATTATAATTTTTATCTTAAAATATAAAATTATAATTTCTGAAATGAATAAAATATTATTTAAATTCTGATATAAATATTTAAATCACCCACTTATGTAGCCTCAACGCGCCAAATGAAACTGAACTATCAAACGAGAGAACAACCAACATTTTTTGATCAAAAAAGACAGAAATTGAAGTCAAATAACAAAAAGAAGTAAACAAACATAAATAGGAAGTAAACTATGATAATTTAAAGCAAAATTTATATAAAAAGATTGGGATTTAGTTTTCTAAAAGACGCAATTAAAGATTTGAAGTGAGAGGAGTTGAGTTTAGGTTTTCTAAAAGACGCAATTAAAGATTCGAAGCGAGAGAAAATAGTAATAGACGCGATTAAAGATTCGAAGCAAGAGAAAATAGTAACGGCGACATTTCTGGCGCGGGAGTTCATACATGCGCAGAAACATGGACACCACACGCTTATTCCTTTATTATATATGATGATTACTATATGATAAACATTAAAACAGAAACAAAATCAACAGAAAAATATTTGCGTCTTATAGTATATGAGTAAGTTGTTGGATAATGTTTATCCCCATCTACTGGTGAAAATGATTAGAACTATCAAAGAATACAAAAATTGCTGATCAATAATATTCGGGATTGCTATATTTCTATTTAATATTAACTGTGACATATAGATTAACAGCTACTACACTATATTCATTTCAAAAGATTAATCTACAGATTTTCAAACTTATTTATGAACTAAATAATAAATTAATATTTTTGAATATATTTAAATATGAACATTCACATATAGAAATATGAACATTAACCTGTTCCACTCCACCGTCTGGTCTGCGGAGACAAATGCACTCCGTCTTGCGCTCTAATACCTAGTCTCTTGAGACAAAATTTAAAGCTTAATAAATTTTTGCGTAAATCGAGAAAAAATGGTAAAAATCTGAAATTCTATCATATTCTTCATATTTCTGTTGTATTTCTCAAAAATTTGATTTTACGTTGATATTTTATAATAAATTTTTAAATTAACCATTTAATTCGAACCCAATCCGAACCAGTTAACACATTTGTGATCTTTGTACCCCAGAAGTTCAAGAACAGTTTGTCCAAATTTATCCTACTTGCTCTATCATGTTCCACATTTCCTTCTTAGTTTATTCGTGCTTTTTTTTTACAGATATCTTGGTCCAATAAATTATAATTTGGAAAAGTTTGGCCCCTTGTAAATAATATAATTTTGCTGTTTTTCCACACACAAAATTTGATAAATTAGTTTTATTTAAAAATACATAAATTTCTTATTTATCAGAGAAGCAAAGCAACCAATACCATGCTTGACAATCGACGCGAGAATTGGCGTCCTAGATTGTGGCAGGAAATATCTAACGGTTTTTCAAATCAGCTGATTGTTTGTTTACATTAGTTATATTTTAAAAATAACACAAAAATTTAAACAGTAAAGTAACTTTTGTGTTATCTGCAGTCGAAACAACTAACTAGTAGACCAGGGGTGCATAATTATTGTCAAACAGCGTCCATCTAAGGTCAACTACATGACCTTAGGCTATGGGCTAGTTACATTATGTTGACTAAGGGGAGAGCCATGACAACCTATCCCGTGTTTGAAAATGCTATTATTATTATTATATTTTAACTATTTTTTGAAAAATTAATGACTTAGAATGACGAAATACAGAGAAATAATAAAATATTAATGACTTATAATGACAAAATACAGAGAAATAATTCACCATCCGCCATTTTTAAAAGGCACTGAGACAAATCTTGAGTAAAAAACGTATAAAAAGTGATAATTTATCAAAAATCAGTGCTAAATCTGGCGTACAGATGGCAGGATAATAGCTACATATACAAATTATAGCAATATTTATTAAAATAAATAAATTTTCAACAAAGTCGACATTCTCATACATACTAATACTTCTTATAAAATAAAAAGTATTTATCACACATTATTTGAAGAAAATAGGAAGAAAAATGGCTAATAAACAATTATTTTAAACATTTGTATAGTAGAATACCATATTTCATCCGCGAGAGGGATAAGACGATTGTTTGTTTACACAAGGTCTGGACGAGGTTTCGGATTACACTCAGCGGATCAAATAACAATATAAATCGACTTCGTTATTGGAAAAGTTTTATAGAATTATGAAGTATTTGGTATCATTAGATGTGGTAGAGGAAAAATTTTTTAGAATTATGAAGTATTTGGTATTATTAGATGTGGAATATCACCGAGGAATGTAAATATAATAAAATTTTTTTTTATCTAATGCCGAAATGAATATGCATGAATAAATTTGAAAAATTATATATTGTTTACATATGCTAATTAGGCCTAATTGTTTTCGTATTTTTTTTCTTTTTTTCTTTTTTTCTTTTGGTCCTTAATCCAAAATTAAACGAATTTTTTTTTCTCTTATTCTTTTGATTTTTCATCCAAAACTAAAAAAGGGCATTTTTTTTCTCTTATTCTTTTGATTCTTCAAGATCGGAAGAGCGTCGTGTAGGGAAAGATATATTGTTTACATATGCAAATTAGGCCTAATTGCTTTCGTATTTTTTTCTTTTTTTCTTTTGGTCCTTAATCCAAAATTAAAAAACTATATCAGGACACAGTATATGGACAACAAAATCCATCTTTTGGTCCTTAATCCAAAATTAAAAAACAATATCAGGACACAATATATGGACAACAAAATCCAATTTTTTTGTGCCAAAAAATTAAAAAGTAAAAAAGTTATGGCAAAATATCAAATACTAAATATCATATTTCATATGACCTTGGAGCATAAAAGCACGTATTGTTTTTAAATTGAGGAGTGGAAAGAGTTAATACAAATGTGGATATTATTAAAAATTCTTATTTTTTAATAATAATACTGAAAAGAAATACTAATAGATATTTGCTAAGAATAAATATGACAGATTTTGTGGCTGTCAAATCTGATACTACTGCACAAAAAAGGATGTAACATGATTCCTTTATATAGTTTTGATCCTATTTGTCTAGAATCCAATACTTAAAATACATACAAAAACAATAGATTATGAATAGTCATACATATCCACATACTTTTAATAATAATATCATTAAGATAACGATCTTTACTTAAATATGGAAATTGGTAGGGCTAATGCAAAAACGTGCAATAATGACACACTGAGCTAGCAAATCTTTAAATCTAACTAAAAATTTTTTAATTTTTAACTGACTCATACAAATGAATACTTCTTTATAAAAGTGTTTTTTTGGCAAAATTTCTTGGCTTAAATAAGAGTATATATGCTATATAATATTTTCATATATATAACAAAATATAAACTTCAATAAAACATTTAGATATATGAAAATCAAAATGCATATTCATCTATTTAAATTAAAAACATCTAAAAATTAAAATGATAATAATCAACCAATTACTATTTAGCTATCATTACTATATGCTAAGCATTAAAATGAAAACAAAATCAAAAGAAAAATATCTGCAGTATTACTAAAAAAAAAATATAAATCACTTTTGATTAGTAAACAATATAATTTTTAATTACACTAGGTATCTCATAAGTCCAATATTATATATGAATTAATATAACATTAGGATGAATATTAATTTGAACATTTCCTTTAGTTCTAATACATTTTTCATATTTAAACATATTTTTCCCCCTATAAAATTGAACACACAACATAGAATACCAAATATTCACAGAAACAATTTTTTAGTGATACCAATCAAAATATTTGAAAATAATTTTGATAAACTTTGAATGAATTTAAAAAGTGATGTTAAAAAATAAAAAATAAAAAATATTTTGAATGCATTAGTTTCAAGATCAAATATATAATGAGATCTATAATATATGATTTTTTTTGTAATCTTATGTTATATTCATTCCTTTTGATAATGAAAATATCAAAATTAAATTTACAATAATATTTGTGTAATATTCTTCCTACATTTTAATATTCAATAATATGAAAAACAGGGAATATAAGTAAACATAGCAGCAACATAATTAATATTTCATATAAATTTATTATTAAAGACACATTTAATACTGATAGATAATAATTATATTTTTATGTAGACTAGCATTATTTAAAGAAAATATATATAAAAAATAATATGTAAGAGATCAATAAGAAATATATTATTTATGCATTATTTTTACATTTAACAAGCAATTAAAATTTTATATGAAATATGCATTATTGTCAAGAAAGTACAATATTTATATAATATTTTGTTGAAAACAATAAAATGAATTTTATTAATAATAATAAATTCTACATATAAAACTCAAAATGACTCAATAAAAAGCTTTGCATATTTATACCCTTCTTTGTCTTTAAAGCATTATGGATTACTGAAAGCTTAATTAAATACATAAAAATTCTGTTATGACAAGTTTTATGGAAGTGAGTAGAATTATTAGTTATTAATGTTATTTGTCATACCCAAGAACGTAAAAAAAGCATGCATATGTTTATGAATGATTTCTATTCATAAACATATGCATGTTTTGAATTCTTCATAAACATATCATTTTGATATATGATATGTTTATGAAGTATTCAAAACAGATTTATTATTATTATTATTATTTTTAAATGTTCATTGCAGTTCATAATTGATAGCTGATGAAATGTCATTTAAACCAGTTTATAGTCATATGACTATTTCTGAATTTTCTTCATTTGATTTATAACACGATTACAAATTCAGTCATAAGAAATAACATTTGTAGCTATTATTACTTTCTGTTATTCATAACAAGCTAAAATAATTCAACTGCCAGTTTCTATTTTAAATATCTAGAATATTTTAAAATAAATCTGTATATTAATGAAAATTGATGAGATTAAATATAATCATAAATAAAAAATCTCGTTATCCATAATTTTGAAATTTCATCTTGACAAATACATATATAGAGTGAAACCTGTTAAAGTGACCACCCTTTGGGACTGACCTGACTGGTCACTTTTCACAGGTGGTCATTATACAGAACAGTGACCCTCCCTTCCCCCCAAAAGAAAAGAACAGATTAATCTAAACTGCAAATATATATTAATTAAAATCATCAACTTGTAGTCAAGAGATGATGACGACATATCCTCCTGTCCTGAAATTTTGTAATGCATACTACAAATTTTTACTGTTACTCATCTTGTTAGAGTTTGAAAACTAAAAAATTTCTTTTAGTTTTTTTTTTTTTTTGTTGCACAACAAAACAAAAGAATTGAAAAATATTAAATAGATTAAGCACAAAAATTTAAAATGTGTGTTCCTTATAGGGAACTACAGGATTGAGGAGGACATAGCACTTATCAACTTAAATGATGAACAAACTCTTATAGCAAGCATATACTATATAACAATTAATACTAATCTGTATATGTACATTTAACATAATCAAATAAATATACTGTCTAAAGATACATATACAGTAGTATTATAATATTTAATTTTTAATATACTGATTTAACAAACTATCTTATCATAACAGAAAAATTCTAATGTAATAATAATCCTTAGAATTTTATCTAATGGAAAAAATTCTAAGGAAAACAGTAATTCCTCTATGAAATTAATCTTTTTGATCACTTTAGCAGGTTAAAATTTCTTAAAACTACCTAAGTGAGTGGTAATATACACATTAGGCAGGTGGTCATTATATGGAATAAAAATAGCATTACATCCTATGGGAAACAAACCAAGTATTTGAAATTTGGTCTTTTTAGCCAGGTGGTCACTGTATCAAGGTGGTCATTTTAACAGATTTCACTGTATATATATATAAATACATATATAGAGTGAAACCTGTTAGGCTACGTTCACACCAAGCGCGCTTCGCTTAGCCTCTCGCGTGTATCTTAACGCTAATAAGTTGGTACTTTATCTAACACAAAATGGTATTATTTGAAAGCTTTCTGGTGCTGATTATATTTGCCCAAAGTACTACAGTAATAACAATAGTTAAAAATATTGAAGGTACTTTAGATTATCATATTTTATATTTTTCACTGAAATATTCTAATTTTTAAAATTAATGTTTATAAATATTCTTTGTTATTGTTCTTACAAAGATATAATTTTTTTATAAGTTTACCTCATCTACTCTATGCTTTTAATTGTTAAATATTGCAGAATATTCCATCATAATATCTTAGGTTACCTGGGTTAGTTATTTTATTTATTCTACTTAATTTTTTACATGAAGTAATCTCTATGGAAGACCATTTTTTGGGATAATACCTATCATTCATTCAATTAGAAGTGTGGAATGGTACGATAAACTCATATCATTTAGCTATTACTATTCATTTTACTAAATTAATTTGAATAAATTGTTATTTCTTATTGAATAAGCTATTGAATTATTGTTCATACTATTTATTTAATAGTAAAATGAATTTTTATTTGGAATGTGTAGAATTATAATTTGTGATAAATGAAGAATAGCTTAACTATAAACAACTGAGTTCTTCTGCTTCTAATAACACAAGAAATCACAACAAGCACTTCTTTTGATTCATTACTTGTGAACATAATTTTGTATCAATTTGACAATTTGACTTTGGAAGACTGGCTATTTTTTCTGCAGACGAAAATTCAGTACATTTTATTTTGTGTAGAGTTTTCGGATTTTCATCTACAGAATGAGATGTAGACATATTTGCTTGCTCATGTGATAAAATTATTTCCATTGGAATAGGGCACTTTTTCTCCAAATTATCATTTTCTCTACTGCAAACTCTATTCTCAGATCCTCTAAAATAAAAATTATTATTAATAAGAAAATATCCATTAGTTAGTTATCATTTTTCTTCAGAAAATTACAACAAAAAAATTTCAAATATTTTTTATTAATCACAATTGTTGAAAATTAAAATGAATTACAATGAACAAATAACAATCTTTAACCAAAATATTCTGTAAGAAAAAAATGAAGAGTTTCTTAATACATTGTAACACCTGACTTTATGTTTTCCAGATGAAAAATAAAAAGTGTAAAATGAGGGAAAATGTAAATTATGGGAAATAGCAACTTATATAAAATATTTTGAACAATTATTATTTTATATATACTGACTATTTAAAAATTAATTCTGCTCACATCAATTTGACTTTACACTGAGAATTTTATAAAGAAAAAAATTATATTTTACATTTTTTTTAATAGAAACTTGTTTCAAAACATTTTTTTCTTTTCTTTTCTGTTGTTTTTAAATTGAAGAAAAATAATTTAAACAATTGCAAAAAATGTCACTTAAATAATGCAATTATTCAACAAAACACATGATCAAAAGTCAAGTATTAAGTGTTCGAAATAACAACTTAGTCCAGGCCAAAAAAAATATCACACAAGTCCAAAAGTAGAAAGTCAAAAATAAAGTTATTTTAAATCACAAACCCAAAAATACAAAACAATCTGTTTGGTAGATGAGAAGCAAATATACTGGAGAAAAAATGTAATGGAAAACATGTTTAATTTAAAAATTTGTTAATAAACTCATAATTTTGTTTTTCTTGAAAATTAAACATTTATTTATAATTACAAAAAGTTATGCTTAAGTAATTATAGGTTTAAATATATGTACACTCAAATTTTTAATGAATTTTAAAAAGTATATTAACATAAATAACAACAACACACATTTAATTCTGTTTTCACATGATAGATACATTCCTGAAGAATGCACATAAAAGAAATTTATATAAAAAAATATCCTGTAAGTATGGAAAAATAGAAAACTGGTTCCAGACCTAAAAAAAAAAATCAATAAAAATACAGTAAAACCTCTATTTTACGGACTATAGGGAGCGAGACTAGTCCGTAAAATCGGAAAGCCCGTACAATCGAAGTAAAATTTTTTTATAAACATTAATTAGCATTTTCAACATAAAAATAAAATTTTTTTATAAACATTAATTAGCATTTTCAACATACCTGTCATTTTTTATAAACATTAATTAGCATTTTCAACATACCTGTACTAATTAATGTGACTTATGCCTGCTGTACTAATTAATGTGACTTATGCCTAAAAACTGTATTATTTTACATGAGTATTTAAAAATGAAACTAAATTACCTACATACATGCACAGTACTGTATATTAAATTTAGGTAAGTTGTTAAAATAAAAATGACGCATTATGGGTATATTAAATTTATGGTAAGTTGTTAAAATAAAAATGACGCATTTGCAATATAAGAGAGTGTATTATTTTACACGAAATACAATAATACTGTACAGTACTTAGTCACTTTCAATTTCAAGTACAGTACTGTAGACAGTTTATGCAAATATTTTATTATTATTATTATTATTATTATTATTATTATTATTTGGGATGGTGTCCGTAAAATCCGAAATCCATAAAATTGAGGTTTTACTGTAATATAATAAACTATATGAAAAATCATGTTAGAATCTTAATATTTTTACGTGCTTGCACTTTTTTCATAAAGACTGCACATGTATATAAAAAAGTATTATATAAAGTAAATTATCCTTTGAAAAGAAAAATAAAATACAATTTCACATTAGTGGCATATGAATGAAAATAGCATCAATAGAAAGATGATGACAAGTAGAGAAAACCTTCCAAAGGATTACACTTCTATCTGGTAAAGGCTTTGAAAAAATGAACAATGAAATTATAACATTTCTCCACATTTAATATCTAAACTGCCATTTTGTAAACTTGTTTTGAAATCTGAGATATAGTTTTTGGAATGAATCTTTAACACAATGGAATTTCCGATTCACGCTTTAATCATCAGTCTGTGGGAGGCTTATTTTTAATTCTTTAATGTATGATTTTTTCCAAAAGGTGAAATTAAAGTATTAAAATTGAAGATTTACTTTCCCGCTGACTGATGATTAAAAGTGCGAATCAGCAATTCTGTTGTGTTAAAGATTCATTACAAAGAAACTATACATTAGAGAATTAAAGATTTGCCACCCACCAATTGATGATTAAAATGCGAATCAACAATTCTGTTGTATAAAAAAATTCATTCCAAAACTATATTAGCTTTCAAGGACAAGTTTTCAAAATGGTGGCATGCACAGATTTAGGTACTGCATTTAGAGAAATACTATTTTATAGTTCATTTTCATGAAGTCTGCACCAGATAGAAGTGCAGTCCTTTTTGAAAGTTTTCTCTATTTGTTATCTTTCAATTGGTACTATTTTCATTTATGTGGCAGTAATGTAAAATTGTACCAAAAATAATATTACTTATTCATAAACACAAAAATTATGCAAAATAATATGAGTTACACATAACAAGATTTTCATTTTAATTTTTAATTAAATTTTTTATATCATTAAACATCAAAAAGTTACTTTTCCCTTTGAACACCAAACTCAAAATGCAGATAAAAAGAATTCCCTGTTAAACATATTCTATTAATAGAATTCCCTATTGAAGTTATATATATAATTAGGGGAATTCCTCAGAAATTTCTAATTGGAATCAAAAACAATAACATGGAGGTGAATAATGCAAAGAAAGCACTGTATTCACTGTAATATGAAAAAATTTTTCTTCTTAGAATGCTAATCAAAGGTCAATCATGCTAAATCAAAACAAATCATGTAAAAACAGAATGAAATTTTTATTCTAATTTACGTTAAATCAAAATCATGTAAAAAAAAGTGTGTGTAAAAACAGAACTGGGTATACAGTGGTGCCTCACAATTCGACGTACCGCAATTCAACATTTGAGTTTCACGGGATGGCACAGGTCCTATGTTTGGATACAAAAATTCCAGAAATCAAATTTTTGTGCCCAATCTTATATAGATGTATATGAGCTTTTTAGCCTATGTGATTGCTTATTTTTTTATGTCATCTCATTTGACTATCTAGACCAACAGATGCATCTCTTAAAAAAGTTTAGGACTGTCCTATTTTGGCTATGTAATTTTCTAAGACAGGTCTATAGTTGCTGGCCATTAGGTGAAGATGGGAGATTTGGGGAAATGATTGAAGGAATATGATTCACTCATATTCTCTGATATACTATATCTTCTGTTTATCATAGACATCATTAAATATCATTGTTATGCTGGCAAACTGATGAATGAGGTAAAAACCAGATATAGTGGTGCTTCGCAGTTCTTTTTGGGCTACTTTGGTGTTTGCCCGTGTTGTTTGTGTTAATTTTCAATTCTAGTGAAGAGTAGCTTGCCTGAAAATATTGTCTTAGTCACTAAGACTTCTAAATCAAATACAAATATTAATTACTAAGTCTTTAGCAATCAAACACTTTATTGTAAGAAACATTTTCAACACACTTGATGCCTTTGAAGCTGAAGAAGGCACAAAGTATATTGAAAACATTTCTTACAATAAAATATTTGACTGTTAAAAGACTTAGTAACTAATATTTATTGCCTGAAAATATCTTTTACTACTTCTGTTTCAATCTTTCTTAGAAAAAATAAACTGTAAAATATACCATCATTCATCTTCAGAGTTACATATTATTCTAATCAGCACTTCAGTAGGAGTATTTCACTTAAAAAAATTTATTACATTAAATATGTATGATACAGTAATGTTAGTCAATTACACCTTATCAGTAGTATAAAACAGCTGATGAAAGTTTTAATTGACCAAAAATGTTACTGTATCATATGTGTTTAATGCAATAAATTTTAAGTGAAATGTTCCTACCAAAGTGCTGATCAGAATAATACAATTCTTTACTATTAAATAAGCATACTATTTGCCTATTTAAACTACATTTTTATTTATTTACATGAAGATTTAGAAATTTATACATATGATAGTATAAAACTAAGAAATGTGATGTAAAACCAACTAAGTTCAATGTGTCGTTGAGGCAAATCCACACTTTAATAAAAAGAGATTGTGAAATCAACCGAACAAACTAGCCAAACTTCCCGTGGTGGACAAAGTTTGGCTAGTTTGTTCGGTTGATTTGAAAATGGTTTATCCCCTGCTTGTTGTTAATATGAGAAGAGATTGTGATCTAGGAATTAATTCATACATCAACTGTTTTTGATAAAAATATAATTTATTTCCAGATTAATTTTGATGACTCTACAATCAAAGTTCTACACTTTCACACAGGGCTGGGGTGTTGGTGTCGGCAATAACTTTTTCATTGTTCATAATTTATTAGTTTTAAATTTAAAAAATGTATTAAATAATTATTTTCTTTTTTTGGTGAATAAAAAGTTTTTTCAGTAATAAATATTGAATAAAAATGTGTTTTAAAAAATCAATTGTGTATGTTTACTGTCAGAGGTGTCGGTGTCGGCACATTTTCCTGCTGATATCCCAGCCATGCTTTCACCTCAATATGCAGTCTTATTTCAGTAAATCTGTATATAGATTTACATTTTTGGAAGTTTTTGGACCCAAATTATAATTGTGAACAATTAGCCAATAGACCAAGGAGTAATAATAGATGATAAAAAATATTTGAGTAAAAAATCTGATATCACAGCATTCTGGAAAAATTTGAACACAGTGGTGCCTTGCAATTTGACATCCTGCACTTTGACAATCTCGCAATTCGACATTTGATTCCGCGGGTTGGCGCATGTGCATGCATTGAATTGTGTGATGTCATTTGCTATTTGTCAGTTCTTTTTGGGCTACTTTGGTGTATATAATGGAAAACATTATTACAAAATTTGGATTTTTAATTTTATTCTTATTTTTTTGTGAAGAATTTAAAGTCTAATAAAAAATAAATAAATATGGAATATTTATAAATCTTTTAGATGTCACATCAAAGATATATCAGTATTTTATAATATATTTCATACAGTATATATAAAATTTTGTAAAGTTTTTGTTTTATTTTTGTAATTTTGTAAAATCAATTAAGACAAAAATTACTTAATTTTTTCTTTAAAGATTGATGTAGCTTGCTGTTTTTAGGAAATTGGTCATTATAAATAAAAATTTTTTCTATATATAAGCCAAACTGAGATTAATATTTATTCATTATAATCATAATTTTGTTATATCTATGCTTATAATTATTTTATTGTATAAGTCTCAGAATCATATTTTTAGTTTATCATCAGCATTTTAGGATTTTTTTTCTAATCACATATTATTTTGGGGAAAATGTAGGAATTATGTATAAATTTTTTTAATTGATAACTACTGACCATCCTGATGTTCTAGAGATTGAAAATTTGGTACAAGCATAAATTATCATTAAGAAAATTTTGATAAGAAAATGTGAGGAAAAGTCAAACTAAATTTGTGACATTTTATATGCATTTTGTTGTTTTAAAACAAATAAATTATTATGAATATTGATTATTTATTCATAAGATATTTTTTTGTTCTAGCACATCATCAGTTCAAGATGCAGTTCAATGTTATTTAACAATAACCGCACAGCCTTCTCTACAGCAGTGCAGTGATTGTATGACGTTAAAAGATAAACAAATCAGAGATGGTAATTATTGTGAATAATTAAAATACTATGTTCTGATTTAATTCATTTATAATAGAATAGTCAATTATCAGTTGAAATAAATTATTATGTGCAAAGTCGCAATATTCAACAACAACAACAACAACAACAATAATAATAATTTTCCAGATTAAATAATTTTCTTAAAGGTGATTGATAATTCCAACAACAACAATAATAATAATAATAATAATAATAATAATAATAATAATAATAATAATAATAATCTAAACCTAACAGTTTTAACAACTGTAAATCCAGAGTCCAGCCTGAGCTCAGGTCTTTTTACTAATTTCTAAAATAAATTAATCAATCAATCAAACACTAACTAACATCTACATGACAAAACAAACAACCTAAAAACTTATGGTTGTCGAAGTGCAAGGACTAGGTCCTTGTGGGTTCACGACCCCTACCCCAGGCCCGTTGGCATTCGTGAATCAACAGAAATTCTAATATTAATATTGAACTCCCACTCAGTAAGTTGCGATAGCATGGACACCAGAAACTCCATTTGCACAATATTAAAAAACTTTTTATTATTATTAGTAACTTCACAATAAAATTTTTATACAACAGAACCAAGAAAAAGTCATAGAGTCCTCTATTACACTCGTTGTCGTGTCCAGTCACAAGTAATCCAACAATAATCACTACACAGGAATGATGACAGGATGAAGCACCAACACTCACGACACAGTTCACCAATACGCATGGACACCAGAGGACAGGACAGTTCACAATGGCCATCTATCGTATTTATGCAAGAACTTCTTTACATAACATCTCTCTTTTCTGCTTAGTGTATCAGCTCAATAAATTGTTTCTTAGTTTCATAAATGTTGTTGTTATTATTATTATTAATCATTCTCCTTTCAAATTCACGTTACGATTAGTTTTCCAAAAGAATTAATATTATTATGTCAGCAGAACATGACGTCATTTTACAAATGGCAGCCAGCGATAACCAGTGCAACCACCCCATGGTAAGACTTCATTTTTTTTTTTTCAGTTCCTCACAAAAGTATCAAACAAGTGATAGAAATAAATAACGAAAATGATGTTAGAAACTAATACTAATAAATTGAATAAATTTCCAGAATAAATAAAGTTAAATAATAATAAATAATTTATTAGACTCAAACACTTACAAAAAAAGTGTTAACCAAGCTTTATTTAGACAATAATAAAGCCCAAAACAAGTTATCAATAAAACTTGTTTAAGCAAAATTCAAAAATCCAAATATTCAAAGCAATAATAAATATAACCTTACATACTAATTAATTCTACTACCTTTACGCTCTGATACAAACTCAAGCAATTGTTGATCTTACAAGAAAGTCAGAAGTCACAAATCAGCTCCAATGTAATATGAAACACCTTAGTGTGTCATTTGACGCATACGTTTTTATCATAGTGACTTTAACAATCCAGAGCTTGTCTCATTTACATAAATTGTTCTAGAAGTTCAAGTTTCTTAGTTTACAGAGCAATCAATTCATATCATCCTCTTTACAAATTAATTATGTACCGAATATAAAATATTGATAAGAGATCATTCTTCAGGGCTCGACAAACCCGGTAGCCAAGTAGCCAATTGCTACCAGAATTTCCATTTTGGCTACCGCTTACAAACAGGTGGTAGCTATTTGGCCACCGGCTAATGCAAACAGCTGATTCTAGGGACTCCGATATTGTAAAGAAGGCCGTAGTCCTAATTATATTTAAAATCTGAACCTTTAGGACAAATTTCTTCCCTGTATGCTTTAAATTTATCACAATATTGTTTAATGTTTTTATTATGATAGCCGAGCGCCTAAACGAATCGCTTTGTTTACATTTCGATCCCGACCGCCATGTTTTCTCCAAACTCTCTCTTATTGGCTGCCAGATTTCGTCTTCCGTAGCTGTCAAAGTGTACTTAAATATATTCATTTAAAAAAGAGATGATAAAATATATGCATATAATTTGATAAATTTCCTTTCAAAAAAAGAAAACAAAGAGGTTTACTCTTACAAGGAAATTAACTTGTTT
>AYEL01052521.1:0-35066 GCA_000484575.1 Olivierus martensii
TAAATTCAACATAAGCTAAAAATAAAAGCATTTTCAGTCTATAAATTTGCTTTAAAATTTATAAACTGAAAATACTTTTCTTTTTAGCTTATGTTGAATTTACAGTTTGGTGCTTGGAATGTTTTTCTGGGGAACCCTTCAATTTTCTGTCAATAAAATTATGTTGTTACCATTTATAGGCCCAAAAAATTTCAAATTGATTTTAACGATATACTTTACCTGGTTTTACCAACGTGCAAGTCTCACTTTTGAGTTGGCTACCAAGAAATTTGCAGTGGTAGCCAATTGTCTACTCAACTTTTTGAAATTTGTCAAGCCCTGATTCTTATATTCTTGCAATGGATCAATGAAATTATTTAGATTAGATGACGTCAAGAACCAAGAGAGTTTGTCGGAAGATTTCTGGTCACTAACACGTAATTTCTTATTGATGAAATGAAGAATGTGAGAAATGAGTTAACTTTTAAACTAAACATAAGATCGTAATATAAACATGTTTCGTACAATAAATGTAAGATGTTAAATAATAATGAAAATACTAAGAAATAATAATGAAGAGTATAATAAAATAACAATAGGATAGGTCAGAGTTAACTTCTTTACACTCTTCCTCCTCGTAAAATAAGAAACTGTGTAGCATTTCCTTTAAATTTTGTCCATCGGAACTTACTCATTTACCCATTCTGTAAACTTGATTATTTATTAATAAAGTTTCTTTCTCCCTTGTTTTCTATAAGCAAAAGTTCATCCTTAAAATCTAACATGTGGAGGTTGCTTTCTTAATAAAATAATAGGTTATATCCATAAAAGGCTGCTTGGTCAATATTGATTGTTTGATGAAGGGGGAAAAAATTTCAATATTAATTCCTTTCGAGGGCTGCAAGAGACTTCCCCCCCCCTGTTAATTTTTGTTAGTAATCTCTTACAGTCATCAATGAGCAATGTTTAAAGTTCCAAAATTTTTCAATGATTTAACTTTTTTGGATTTTCATGTACTATAGCTGAAAAGAAAAAATTTTGTAATTATACAATGTATCTTCTTTGAGGAGATAGTCTGGCAAGGCGACGTTTGTCTAACCCTCTTGTTAGACCCTCTGTGTTGGTCTAAGCTGTCAGGTTAATGCATTGGAACTTCTAGCAACATGTTAACCAGAAATAGTTCTTATGTTGTCACTATCTACTGGGGCTGAAAGTCTTGCATCACTGGTGTCTTCGGTGATGTTCCTCACTAGGTACAATAATTTGTTAAACAGATGGTATTTCTTCAAATTGGCAATGTGCTGACTGCCATGAATGGCTCCAGTAACTGGATCCTTTAATTCATAGTTGAGTGGCGATATCATCTTCGAAATTTTGTAAGGACTTGCCCATTTTGATGCCAATTTGGCACTGAATTGTCTAAGAGCAGAAGGAGTAGGATGAGTTTTTAATAAAAATCACCCACCAGAAATGGTTGCAGTCTACGGTGATGATTATAATGCTGTCTTTGTTGATTCTGGGCAGAAGTGACATTTTTGTCTGGTTGTATTTAAAATACCTTAGAGTTTTGCTTAATTTTTCTTCAATAGAAGTTGGTGGGTTTGGATATTGGGTTAAGCGATCCCAAGAAAACATAATTTCTCATCCTAAGTGTAACTTTGACACCGTATACTGGATAGAATCTTGGATTATTGACCATATAGCTAAAGCCAATTCCTGCACGTGTATATCCCAATCTCGATGATTCTTATGGATGTAAGCTGAGATCATACAGCCCAAAGTGCGATTAACTCATTCTATCATGTTAGACTGTGGGTGATAGAGTAGTAAAAATATGTTTTATCCCCAAATTGGTGCAAACTTCTGCCATTAAATGAGAGATGAATTGAGGTCCGTTATCTGAAACTAAAGTCTTAGGCAGTCCATATCTGTTAAATAATAAAATATTTATTAATAAGACTTTTTACAACAGTTTCTTCCTAGATATCTCTTAATGGAAAAAATTCAATCCACTTACCAAAGTAACCAGTTACCACTAATATATACTCCCTCCATATTTGCATAAATTATTTGTATCAAAATGATTCCCATTTTAAAAAATAATGCTTTATACCTACTCTTATCATTAATTTCAAGGCATAAGCATAATTTATTAAGTATGATACAACTATACGAGTATAATAAGCATTTATTTAACTTTTATATAATTAACCAGCGCATGTGGCATTATATTACATGTTATGTAATTCTTGCCTCAACATTAACTGCTTCTCCTCTGTCATAGCAGCATTTGGCTAATTGCTATATCTCAGAAACAGTTTTTGCCGACACATCATGTTTTTTAATAATAGCTGCTATAATAACATACTTAGACCTTTCATTTTTAAAGTTTTTCAATAGCTCTTGTAGAATTGCATTTCTCTCTCCAGACATCAAATTGCATTTCTTCCCCATAGCTCTAGAAAAAAGAAAGAAAATAACTTGACATATAGTATCGAAATTCTATTTTATAGAAGGTAATGTGTTAAAAACCACTCTTCCCACCTCCATCTCCTTAATCTGATGCAAATTTATAAATTAGACAATCATTTCAATTGGAGGGAGTAATTATTATTTTTTCTGGACCTCAGGTAGGGACCAAGGATATCAACATCTACTTGATCTCTCTCTGATCTATGTTACTGATTGGTGCACTTTGCATTAATCTTGCAGGAGTTGCTGATCAAATTTAACAGTTTGACAGGTATGAAAGGATAAAATGTAATCCTTTATGTTCTGAGACATTGCTGGCCAATAGCATCTTTGTTGACCTTTGCTAATAGTTTTTTCTGACACCCAAGTCACCAGCAGTCAGGTGATCATGCAGTTCGCTTAGTACACATCTCTGAGAGTCTTTGGTATTACTGATCTAAAACCTTTGGACTGATTTGTTTTTCTTGTATAATATAAAATATTGTTAGTCAAGGTATAATGTCTTGACTTACCTATAATTTCAGCAGCTAGTTGTGGGTCTGGGAGTAGGCTTCCATGTTCTAGATAGTCACATAACCCTCGCCATTTGTCATCATTTCTTTATTCATTAATCAGTTCTCTCTTTCCAAAAATGGAGAAGATTGCATAGATATGGGAACAATAGTCATCTTCCGCTTCATTATCATCAGCTGGGTCGGAGATCTGGATAATGCATCCAGTAACTGATTCTCGGTTCCCTTAATATGTTTTACTGAAAAATGAAATTCCTGTAATTGCAATGCTTATTTCGTTAACCTACCTGTGAGGTTAGTCGAGCTTTATCTATTTAAGAGCATGGTCAGTTACAACAGTAAATTTGGTACCATCGAGATAATTTACGAAATTTTTTGATGGCCCATATGACAGCTAGACATTCCAACCTCTATGATAGAATAATTCCATTCTGCTTTATTCAAAATTCTATTAGCATAGGAGATGATCCCTTGTTGACACAGGACAGATCCTAAATCAACCTAACTTACATCAGAGTACAAAGTATATTTTTCTTCTTCTTTTGGCAATTGTAAAATCAGAGCAGATACAAGTGTTTGTTTTAATGAATCAAATGCTTTTTGGCATGCTTCAGTCTATGACAACCTAGTTTGTTTTCATCGTAATTGGTATAACAATTCTGCGATAGTGGCATATTTCAGAATGAAGTGGCTATACCAACTACACATACCTAAGAAAGTGCTTAATTGCTTTGTATTTTTCAGAGTATCGAATTTATTTACAGTTTTGATCTAATTTGGCTCCATCATCATTCCTTTATTATCAGTCTTAAAGCCTAAATAATAAACGTCCAAGCAGCAAAAATGACTTTTGGAAAGTTTGACAGTCAATCCGGCCACTGTTAATTGTTCTAACATCATGGAGATATGTTCCAAATGTTCTGCAGAAGTAGAAGAATAAATAATGCCTTTAATGCCTTTTAAAACTTCATTCATTAGCCTCTGGAAGATTGCCAGTTCATTCTTCAAACCAAATGGCATCACTAAAAATTGGTATAGTCCTTGATTTGTGATGAATGCAGTTTTTTCTTTATCCTCTGCCCTGATGGTCTTGCCAATAGCCTGCAGACAAATCAAGTGTTGAAATAAATATAGCATCTTTCAATGATTTCATCAATTCTGAAATAAGCAGAAGAGGAACTTTATCAGTTACAATTACCTGATTTAGGTTTTTATAACCTACACACAGTCTCCTGTTTTCTTCTTAACTATCACTACTGGGGATGCCCTTGGTCATTTGGAAGCTTCTATAACTCCATCGTTTTTTCATCCCTTCTATTTGTCTATTCATTTCATTTAATTTATCCCATGAGTAACTATATGGTTTATTGAAAACTGGTTTAGTATCTTTTGTCTTGATGGCATGTTCCACCATGTTGATTAGCCCTAGTTTATCATTAAAACTAATGGAAATTGTAATAGTCTTTTGATTGGACTAATCTGTCTTTTCTAATAGATTCTGTAGATCAACAAGAATCTCATCACTACTTTGGTCAAGTTTATCATCTATTTTGAGAGCAAATTTGGATACCTTAAAGTCTGGCATAATGCAATGTTTTCAAATAAAATCGAATCCTAATAAACAAGGCACAGCCAAATTGGGTACAACAATACAGTTCTGCTTTAGCATAATGTTGTTCACCTTTATTACAGCAGTAAAATGTCCCAAAGTTTTATGTTCTTTGCCTTGCACTGCTAATGGTACATTCGGACCTGGGTGGAGGCAAATTTTCGGGTTTTTCTTAACAATCTTATTCCATATAATTTCATTAATGATAGTATTATCAGCTCCAGAATCTATACAAGCATTAACAACAATATTAATAAAAATTGAAATGAATGGCAAATTTGTCTTACTTGTGATTGAGAGTCCTATGAAGGAGGATTTTCCATTTGTCGAGACCAAGCCTCCTGCCTTGGTCTGTTCGTAATTCAGATACAGGTGTCCCTCCTATAACACAGTAGATAGGTTCCTGAAAAACACTGTGTTGTGTGAAACCATGTTATGAGACCCAGAGTCAATATAAAAAAGGAGAGTTACATTCCAAAATCAATTAAAAGCAAATAACTTTCTTTAATTCCACATAAGAAACTTAATTTCTATTAAGAATATTAATAGCATGGAACATAAAATAAGAAAAAATACACACATAAGACCCTAAAAAAAATATACGTAAAACAAAAGATAAGAAAAAAGTATATTCGTTAATAATTATATCTTCTTATCGCTGTTCAGTTAAACAAGAACTTTTTAACAATATCAGCTTCACTTTCTGAACTTTTTTATGCATTTAAAGTTTGTGTATCTTCTGCAACAATATCAATTTCACTTTCTGAACTTTTTTATGCATTTAAAGTTTGTGTATCTTCTGCGTCTTTACAAAATCTGTAATATAACCCGCTACAACCTACTATACAACAATAAAATTTGTAATCTAACCCTCCACAATCCACTAGAAAACAATTGTTCCTTAACATATGCCCAAAAAATTTATAAATTAAAAAGTTTTTCTTCTCTTTCAGATTCCTCTATTGAAGAATAAAAATTTATTTTTTTTATCCAAGAACTGAATGTTTGGAATACTAAATACTCAATTGTCGCCAATTAACTCAATTTCAAATTGAAATGGAAAATAGACTACATATTGTCCCTCTTATGGCAAACTAGTGAAATTGCATTTATGACTAATTTTAGCAAAGTATTTCTCAATTATTGCATTTTGTTTGTGTGTATTGTGTGTCCCTAGTATGGATTTACAAAAATTAATGAAAATGTTTTGTGTGGTTGGAGAATATACATGGTTTTTACTTAACACATTTAAAAAATTATGTTGTAGAAGTATCATGTTATATGAGGATTTCTGCAATTTTCAAATCATGTTAGAGTAAAACGGCGGGGTTTCACTGTATATCCAAAAAAATTTATGAATAAACGAGTTTTTCTTCTCTTTTCATATTCCTCTATTGAAGAATAAAAACTTATTTTTTATCCAAGAACTGAATTTTTGGAACACAGAATATTCAATTGTTGCCAATTAACTCAATTTCAAATCAAAATCAAAAAGGCAAAATACTCAATGGTCGAGCCAATTAACTCAATTTCAAATCAAAATTAAAAATAGACTGTATATCATCCCTCTCACAGCAAACTAGTGAAATTCCATTTATCATTAATTTTAGGAAAGTATTTCCCAATGATTGCATTTTGTATGTGTTATTGTGTGTCCTTAGTATGGATTTACAAAAATTTATGAAAATGTTTTGTGTTGTAGGAGAGTAAACATAATTTTCTAAATGTGTTAAGTAAAAACACATTTAGAAAATTATGTCCTTCTAACAGTGTTAGATGAAGGATACCTGTATAAAAAATTAGCTGCAGTACTAATAAAAAATAACTGCAATATTTATTTATTCACTGGAGAAAAGACAAAATAACAATTGCTTTATAGTTTGTGGATTTACTGCCTTGCCTCAGAATATTACTGAATTCAAATGAATGCTTTTGTTCCCATTCTTTCACCATTTACATTATACTAAATCTGTTTATTTGTTCATGCATATTTGCTTTTGCTCCCCTACTGTAAACCACTTTAATGTTAAATAAAAATTTCATAAACAAGTAAGTAAAAAATAATTCTTACAATCAAAGATATATAATATATAGTGAAATATAATGATAATAAAATTTATAAAATTTTTATTTATACACTATAATAATGTTACATACCAGAGTACAAAGCAGAGCAGTATGATCTGGAAGAAGCCAAAGAAATGCATTGGCACAGAGTAAAAGTGGAGCCACTAGACATCCATCCCATCGATCCATATCACCACGTGAAACATTTGTCATCTGAAATATTTTTAAACAATAAAGAAAGATTATTAATTAAAACATTGAGAATCATATTTGATTTTTATAATTGCATCCTGTTTTCTATCCAGCTTTCTCTTAGCACTGCATCATGACATTTTAATACTATAAATTGAAATTTTATTTAAGTGGCCTTATTTTTTCCAATAGTGAACTGGATTTGGAAAATTTTTAAAATTATAAAAGAAATCATCTATTTATTTCAATGAATGTCAAATTATTCTAATAATTGAAAGTTGGGGTTGAGTTATACACAGGTTTTAAATTTTTATTGATTTTTTTTAAATTCTGAAGTTGGATCGTTTATACATAATATACATAATATATCCATAGATTTTGGAAATTGTATAAAAAATAATCATTATTTCAAAATTATACTGAAATTTAATACTTACCACTAATTTTGTGGTCAATTTGGCAAAAGCAAATCCAAAAGTCAATATAAAAACAATACAATTAACTGCAAATAATCCAGATGAATAGGCTTTTAGTGTTAATATGATCAATATTAAAACTGGAAAAATCGGATTCCAAATTTGTGATCCCTTTAAAAATAAAATTATGAATTAAATTCAGAAAATTATATGAAAATATAAAAATAAAAAAAAGATTTAAAATTTAAATACAAATTGTGAATTGCAAATCTAGAAATCAAATAATTTGAGGTTAAAAATTGTTGAATAATAATCAAACAGAATTTACTGGGATATTTTTAAACATATTATTAGATTTTAAATACATATAGTCCTCAACATATGATCAGTCATAACTGCAGTCCAATCAATATACTCTGTGATTGGTCAATACAATTCATAATGATATAAGTCCATGCACAATAATCTGATATATCAGTAACATTTAATTTATACCTGGCTTCTTTAGCTTTATGCTCATTAAGTTTATTATGATGCTGTATTATGCTATAAATCAGTAATTCTCAATGTTCCAGGTCCTATTCTTATCTTTTCAACCCAGACTATCTTGAATCCTCTCTTATATATTAAATCATTATCCAGAAAGAATTTTCAACATTATACATTTTTTTATGATGTTAATTATTGAAATGTAGACAATTTACAAAGTAAAACAAATATAAAAATATTTGTTTTACTTTGTAAATTGTAAAATTTATAATAATTGGTGGTTAACTAATTATAATAATTGATGGTTAATAACTGCTGGCGGTTGTTGAATGGACAGGTATAATGACTCATAGTCCATTACACTATAGGTTTCTTGGGGTAGGGGACCTACCTCTAAAAGGCGATCTATAAACTCTAGGGATGAAGATACTGTGTGTGGGTAGCCCTTAAGGTGTTCATTAGCCCACGCTGCAATAGTAAGCTCATAGAGTGGGGACGACTTCTTATCTACCATCGGTCTGATAGCAACAGGGTCCTTATGGGCCTTAATATAACCGAAGAGCCTAGGTGCAAACAGGGATCTCACCGCCTTAACGGCCCAAGTCTTCGGGAATCTTCTGAACTTAACGATGTTCTTTACTTTATTAGCAATCCTATCTGTAGGGTCATAAGTAAGAGGTATAAATCAACACAGATATGAAACTCTTATATTTGAATTTTATTTATAAGTAAGTAATATATATACATGTGGATTCTATTGCTTATGTGAGGACATATATATTTTGTATACACAATCAGGTCTATTACTGCCACAATTTCTGGAACTGCATTGGACACAAAACAAAAACTTAAGTTATGAAAAATTAAAACAAAACATCAATCTAAAGAGAAGTTTTTTAGATACTTGGTCTTTTGAGATATTGCATCTGAAATAGTATACTAAATTTCATTTACAAAATATTTTCTATAAAAAGAAGACATATATGAATGAGAAATATTTTATATAAAAAGAAGAGATGTATTCAGTGTTATTCTGATCAACATAGGTAATTATGAAGATATAAACTAATCACTCTGTAGTTTGTTACATGGTGTTATATCATTCTGACATAAAAATGCATCCAAAATTCAACATTGAGACTTTGAACTATGATCTCTATATAGCATACAGCTTTTATGCCATGTAATTGGTTCTTTTAATATAGTTCAGATATAATAAGAATTTAAAAAAATAGTAATATGTTATCACTGAAACAATCAAAGTTGTGGTATTAGAATAAAACTTTATAGCACTTAAGCAAGGTTAATTTTTATTTTGGTAAAGCACTTTCGGACTACATTCAAGTCCCATTCGTTCTTATCCTATAAGCAGTGAATCGTCAATCTCTAGTAAGATAGAGGGTCCTTATTTTAGGATCAGAGAGCTTCTGATATCATAGAATTGCTTTTTACATAGAAAGAATCTTCTCCTCGCATCCGTAATTGCATAGTTTAGACACCTGTCTCTAACTTGCTTTTCTATAGTCCTTGACTTGGTCGGCAGCCTTACTTGGTATGTGGACATCGGGAACACTCCATTGGTTCTACATTCACGGAGGAAAAAGTGCAGTTCATCAGCTTTTATGAGCTTTTTGTTCAGTCTGAGAAGCATTCTTCTTTCCGTCACATTCATTGCTGGCTCAGCGAAAACTATACAACCTTATAAACTACCTCTTGCTTCATATAAACAGGAAAACATTCATAGCACTTAAGCAAGGAATATTTAAACTTTATTTTCGTAAAGCACTTTCGGACTACATTTGAGTCCATCATCAGTACCAGCTTCTCCGAACAAAACTTTCAAACAAAGAATTCGGCTACGGTTTACAGGAATTTAGAACAATAGAATAATTGAACTATAGATTCAAATATTCAAACTTAACTTATATATACATCAATCTATATACAGAATATAAATAAAATTAATATACCTAACTATAAATACAAGATTATTACATATACATCTTTTGCACATAAGAGTCCTTTTTTTATACAGATAAGATATACCTAATAAAATAAATAAATAAATAAAACAAAATATACACATATAGTCTGATAGATAAAGTTCATTCCTCCATAAGATATAGTAACCATTCTGTGTCCTCTCTATCCTCTGCCTATAGTTATATAGGTCGGTATTCATAAATTGTTCATGGTTGTCCACACCCATGCCATTGGCAAGTCCACCGGAGCGTTATTGTTAATGATGCTATGTGTCCTCTTCTGTTTCACTATCTCCATAGCTTCATATGTAGCTAGGCCCCTTCCATCTCGAATCATCTTAGTAACCTCAGCACTCTGCCAATCTATCATGAGGTCTTGCTCGTATAACTTACTCGCGAGGGCTTTTGTTAATTTCCCATTCATAATATCCGCCTTATGCTCAGATATCCGCTTGGATACATTCCTTGTAATACTATCTACATAGCATTGTTCTTTGCCCTCGCTATTGTTGTAAATGGGGATCGTATATATCCCTGGCTTCCTGTGCTTGGGAATAGGTTCTTTCGCATTCTTCATGTTATCAAACACAGTACTTCCTCTCTTCCAGGCTATTTTGTGGTCAGAACACTTAGCTAGCTTATTAAGCAGATTGGAAAATCTCTTATAATACTTAAGATCCACATACCTGCGGTTGTTATTGGTATCCTGGCTACGGATGGGTATAGATTGAGGACTAAGCATGCGCCCTGTAATCTTCCAAATCATCATCATTACGTCATAAGTGTAGCCGAATTTATACCCTTGTACCATGATATAGTGTTTTAGACTATACATATAAGTGACTGATACTTATTGAGGAAAGATTGATGATTATTCATATTTATATTATGAAACAAAAAGAATCTTATCTTAGAACTCAATCTAAAATTTTTGCTTATTTTAAAACTCAATTACCCTAAATAATACATAGGGTGTTTGAAAAGTTTGCAGCCTGATATAGAAATATTTAACAGATTAAAAATAACTTTCATTTTTCTATATAATTTTCTTGAAGCACAATGCATTTATTCCAACAATATACAATACTAGCTTCATTATGACTTTCTCATTTGATAAAAATTTTTGTCTTGCCAAATATTTTTCAAATTTGGGAACATATAGAAATTGGAGGAGGCCAAATTTAGAGAATACAGTGCATGGGGAATCAATTCAAAGACCTGTTATTCAATTTTAGAAGTTGCAATTCAGGGCAAGTAAGCCAATGCATTATGATGATGAAAGAGTATATATATATATATTTTTTTTTCAAAAATTGGTTTTTTCAGTAATTTTTTGTTTCAATTGGTCCTCTAAGTTAGTGCAGCTCTCCCCAGTTATATTCTTGCCCTTTGGAAGATAATCAATTATTATAATACTATTTGAGTCCTAAAAAACTAATGTTTGAAAAATGCTGTCCATTTTTTTACCATGGTGTACAAAGGTGCAGATTCACCCAATATATTAACCATATTATTTGAAGATTTAAACCTTTCTTAAACACTCAAAATTTTTCATTTTTATGCAACTCACTCAATACATTCAGTTTGACTAGCAATAACTCAAACTATTTAGCAAATTGAACTGAAATTTTATGTTATATTATAGAGAGATCAAACATTAACATGATAAAAGTAGACACTGATTTGAGTATCCTCTCTATGTCAGGTTACAAACTTTTCAAATGTCCCTCATAAACTTTATTACCTGTTTGCGGGGAATATTAGCAAAATCATCCAGAGGTGTTTTCTTTCCCAATATATAACCAATGTTAATGGTCAAAGCTTGAAGGACTGAAATAACAGATATAGCACAGAGCATATAACGTAGTTCAACATTTGGTAAAATCTGCAAAATTAAAATATGAAAAGATGCTTATAATTAAAATTTAACTTTTGCAATTTATTTACATAAATATTAAAAACTTTTAATTTACATATAATTTATATGAATTATTATTAGTTAAATGTCTATAAAATAAGCACTTTTTGCACTGTAGAACAATTTATTAAAACTTAACAAATGTTTTCGGCATATAGCTCTCATCAAGAAGCAAGGGATCTAGGATGAAGGATTGACTTAACAAACTTTTAAAATTTAGCAAAACAATTATTTATTTAACAAAGTAAAGCAATTTAAGCATTAACAAGCAAAACAGTGATCTCAATTAAAGCAATACAATAAAATGATTCTGTTACAATAAAATATAGGAACAGAATGTTGTAACGGAAACTAAAAAGAATGTTACTATATTGCTATGGTTACAATATAAAAATTAACAACTATTAAAATAAATAAAAGTATTTAACCATACAAAATAAAAATTAATATGTTTAATTAGAATAAAAAAACATGGCCTGGATATTGAAACTAAAATTAGCGCAGAGTGGGCAACAGAACTTCGATAGCATACAACCATATTGGGAAAAGCTGTTGGGTGGGCTTTTCATTTAGAATGTTCTCTATCCTCTGCCTTGTGATGATTTCTAGTGTTTCTGAGAACATAGATTGGTTTGATATATTCAGCCACCTAATGATTCTTGCTTGGTCCCAGTCTATTTGCAAATCATCAGAGTATGCCTCAATTGACAAAGCTGTCATTAATTTACTTTTAGATATATCTCTTTTATGTTCTTCTATTCTTTGTTTTAGTATTCTTTTTGTTATGTCTAAACATAACACAAAGAATAGAAAAACATAAAAAAGACATATCTAAAGGTAAATTAACAACAGCTTTGTCAGTTGAGGCATACTCTGATGATTTGCAAATAAGCTGGGACCAAGCAAGAATCATTAGGCATTGAATAACACCAAACCAAGCTACAACCTTAGAAACATTGCAAGGCAGAGAATAGAGAACAATCTAAACAAAAAGCCTGCCCAACAGCTTTCCCCAACATGATTATATGCTACTGAAAATCTATTGTTCACTCTGCATTAATTTTATTTAGATTTCTGGGCCATGATTTTTATTCTAATTAAATGCATTAATTTTTATTTTGTATGGTTACATATTTTGTATTTATTTTAATAGTTATATTAATTTTTATATTGTAACCCTAACAACATAGTAACATTCTTTTTAGTTTCCGTTACAACATTCTGTTCTATATTTTATTGTAACCTGATAAGGGCTATATGCCAAAAATGTTTAAGTTTTAATAAATTGTTCTATATTGAAAAAAGTGCTTATTTTATAGTCATTTAACTAGTTTGATTAATAGAAGCAGTATAAGGTTTATTATGAATTATTATTTAATGTAAAATTTGTTGAATAAATATATTATTTGTAAAATATTTAAATTATTAAATATAACAACATTTAAAACTAATTTAAAGAATAAGCCACTAAATTTATACCCAAGAGATGGTTTATATATTCATTCATATATTTCTATAAATTAATTGAGGTTCTATATTATCCAAAGTGATGTGCTTCATGTTTAATTGTTTTAATTTTATGTAATTTTTATAATAAAACAGTTACAAATAAAATTTAAAAAGGTTTTAAATTATACAATAAACCAGTTTTAATTTTATTTCCAATTGTTTTATTACAAAAATAAAAAATCAACATGAAGTGAATGACAATTAATTTTTAAATTATATAATAATATATTTAAATTTCAACAAGAATCGAAATGCTATTTTATAAGAGTAGGGGTCATACGACCATCGGGGATGAATACTGGTGCATAGGTGGATTTTCTATAAACAGTTGTATATAAGCTGTTATTAATAATTGTAATATCAACATCCAAGTAATGGACATTTATGGGCGAGGACTGTTCTATTTTAATATTAAGGCCAAATGCATTGTCATTAAACTGCTCAAGGATGGTAAAAAACCCAGGAAGAAACTGATTGCGGCATTTCATTGACCAAGGAAGAAACTGATTGCTGCTCTCATGTATTTGAGCTTCTACTTGTATATGGCTCTTAATATCATGAAGCTTGGTCAATGAAATGCCGCAATCAGTTTCTTCCTGGGATTTTTGGTTAATCTCAAAACAATGGCTTCAAAATTATTTATTATATATTTTACATGCATTTATTTCATTTATATGCATACATAAATATATATATATGTGTATATATATATATACTGTATATACTTATATGTCATTACCATTTTCAATGGCTTCAAAATTATTTATTATATATTTTACATGCATTTATTTCATTTATATGCATACTACATTTTATAATAAACAAACAAATTACAAATATACTATTTTTTAAAAATTAAATATGTATTTGCTCCATGTTAACTATTGACTTTCATGTTGTGGAGCCACATTGAAGGTACCAAAGAGCCACAATTTGGCCACCATTGGTATATATTCTGCATATATATATATATATATATATGACCATTATTATCACGAATCGTATCACACTGACTTCTAAAACTGTTACTGATACAACATTATCACAATGGCTATAATCAGCATAAATAAAACAGTATATATATATATATGACCATTATTATCACGAATCGTATCACACTCACTTCTAAAACTGTTACTGATACAACATTATCACAATGGCTATAATCAGCATAAATAAATTCTGTTAATTAATTCAAAAATATAATTTTTGCAAAATTTTTAAATATCGATTTTTGGCATTATCAAATTAAGAGATTAAAGTCATTTCATCCTGATGGATAGAATATGTTTAAGAATAATATGCGATTTCTATTAAGGAATGCTTTAATCGAGAATATTGTAAAAATTTTCGGCTACTAGATTGAAAATAGATGTAATGGTATAATATAGCGTGAACTAATACAGTGCATTGTAAATAAAAATATAGAATCTCACACTCGATAACGGAAAGGAAAAACTTATTACTATTAACAATTTTAACCAATTCTGTTGAGTGATAGAATTGTATAACAAATAACAAGAGAAGAGAGGAGTGTGCTTAAATATCAGTGAGATCATGAATACTTGGCATACTGAAATATTTGCGCTCAATGAGATCATCATTTTAAACTATGTACTCAAGGTTTCTATTTTACGATATTCTGGAATGTATTAGGTTTTTGAAGCATTCTGGATTTCGGAACGCCGGATAATCGGTCCAATGCTCGGATAATTGCTCTATCTAATAGAATTTCTGTTTTTCACACAAAAAATCTTGAATATATTACGAAAATTACGAATTAGCAGAATACAGTACTTGAATTTTAATTCAGGAATTTGACCCTGTGCTTGGTGCAGTTTGGCCCTTGCGCCACTAAACCAAAATTCAGGAATTTCAATTCTTTATGTTTTCAACTAATTTAATAACTGCTTTTGCCAATAAATAATATGTATTTCACTGGTTAATAATATCCAGCATTTCATTAAGATTCGATGAATTTCATTTCTTCACGTTTTAAACTAATTTTATTAAAAAAAAAAAAAATAGAAAGATGATTCAATATATATTACAATACAACAAAATATAAAAACATATGACAATTTAATCTATATGTAAAAAATAACTTAAAATAATATATATAGTTTTTTTTTCTGAAAATTCTCTCTCATTATTTTTCTGCTAGATAATTCTAGTACCATCACACAGTATCGAAATTTAATGTCTCATCCTCCATTATCCAAGATGTTTTCTATTAATTTCTAAGATACCATTTTAAGTTAATGTTCACTGGAAACATTAAAAAAGCAATAACTCAAAAACTATTTAGCGCAAGTGAGTTTCATTATAGTCACTTGAAAAATCTTTAAAATGTATTTTACAACAGTGATGTTTGTATTTACTTTTTCTGCTATCTGTCATTAGATCTCATCGCAGAATACTTCAAAAGCAAAATTATTAGAATAATCATTTCACTTTATTAAAGCTACGAATTTAATTTTGAAGATTTGATGCATTATAATATGGCATCATTCGATATTTTAAAACTAAAGGCTTATGTAGAAATCCAGAATTCGGGTCGGATGCAAGGTGTGACTGCTCCACCTCATCAAAAGTTACGAAAGGAATTTGAACGTAGTGATACCTTAAAAGGAAAACAAACGATAAAATTACTGTACTACTTGGCATGGATACCCTTGTCCTCCACAACATAAAAAAATAATAATAAACAATAGAAAATATATGATCAAACAAAGAGTTGCGTTATATGCAAGTGTTGCAGAAGATAAATTAAAAAAGAAAAAAAAGGAGAAAACATAAGATGTCATCTTTCCCCAGGAAAAAAGTGAAAGGAAAGGTCAATAAATTTTATCCGTGACAAAGATAGGCTAACACAAGACAGTCTGCTCTAATTCTCTAAATAGAAGGTGGGAAAATGTAGCAGAGAAGGGTGATTCCGTATCCTGTCGGTGGATGTCCAAGAGGACTAGGGAACGAAGACATAAAGAATAATGAAGGATTGAAATAGCTTTCTCTCTCAGGTATGATCTCTGGCGTCAAATAACTCTTTCGAATGAAATATGTTAATATTATGTTTTATTTCCTGTTTATTTGAAATAAATATATGCTATTTGTTTTATATGTGTTTCCGAATCAATTCTCCTATCCTGGATCCCTGCGTCACTTACTCACGAGTTTAATCAAAAATACGCTAAAATTTAGAAATACACATTAATATACCGGCCATCCGCTGCGGTAATCTCACACTGGTGTCAAAAGTGGGATTGTCAAACGATAAGACCCAAGATACCCCCAGTCTACGTACGTTGCGGGACCCCTTACACTTACCTTTGAAAACTTTTTGTAAAAATTAGTTTTAATGTAATTTAAACCATTGATAAAAGTCATACTTATATTTTCTTATGTTTAGACCAAACAAAAGATTTTATATTGGAATTTTTTTATTAATAACTTTATGTAATCATTATCATGATATATGGTATCTTATCAAATAAGTACAGTTCTCTAATAACTTACAGTGCACATAAAATAATGAAGAAATAATACAAATAATAATAATAAATAGCATTCTCTACTAAGGAAGCAGTATATTTAATATACTGCTTCCTTATAATAAAAATGTGAAGACTTCACAGATCTCAAAAATTTAACAATCATTTACAGTTATGTAGAAGAAATTATTAATACGATAAAATATTGATATTGAAATTAGAAAGATGGTTGTTTGATGAAATATTAGAATATTAGATTTCGTTTACATCGGGCAATTTGTTTTTAAAAATTAAATAAAATATCGTGTTGTATTGTTAAAAACGTCTGCATTTAAATTTAAATCCCTTCTTGCATGCCATAGAATAATTATTGTTTATAAATTACAATAATATAGCTGGAAATATAATGATCATGAAAATAAATACAGCAAGAAAATTGTTTTTTTTTTTTTTTCAGTTTATTTTCTTTCAAAAGATTGAAAGCAATGGAACAAAAATACTTCTGTTAATCTTTACATAATTAATACAGCATCTACAGTATTGATTTCAAAGAATTTTGTTTAAAAAAATCTTGTTATAAAAATGAATGATTTTTTTATCATTTACTTAATAATATATTTTTATTTTCATCTATATTGTTAGATACTTCTTATTCAATGTGATGGTAAAGACAATTCATCTTGTGATGATACTTAAAATGTCGTTATTCTTGATTTGATGAGAAAAATGACGTGAATATTATTATTATTTCTATAATATGTAATATAATTTTGCTAAATTATCGTAATGATTATAAGTTATCAAAAAATAATAATACACGCAGCTTTTAATAGGAATTATTAGTCATATTTATTGTACTGTATAATAATGGCGTGGTGGTTCAGTTAATTCCGTAAATATTTTAGAAAATACTATAAATATTACATAAAATATAATTGATTGAGATACATTTATAAAATGATGATAGACGTCCACAATCTTCATAAGTTTTATTTCCTGCAAATATAAAATATATATATACAATACAGTACTCTATAAACTTCTAGATGAAAAAAATGTTATAAAAAATTATTTTCTGCCACTAATAGAAATAAGAATAGTGAAAATTTTACAAATTTTTTATTTTTAATGATTTGAATTTTACAAAATTCAAATCATTAAAAATAAAAATTTACTGATGTAGTTAGCTTATAATTAAGTCAGTTGGGATTATTTTTATAAATATTACATTTCAGAGAAAGATAAATGTTATCATAATTTCCATCTATCCTGATAAATAGTCGATTCCGCTTAAATGGGACATGTTGGGATTAATCCATTTTGGCCCAATTAAGCAGCTGTCAAAATTAAACGAACTAATAATAAATTCTAAAATAAAATATGTAATAGGTAGGTAAATAAGTAGGTAAAAAATAATAATTACCTACTTATTTTAATGCTTTATTAAAAATAGTGAAGAAAAAATAATACATACATGTTAATAAGTAGGTAAAAAATAACAATTACCTACTTATTTTAATGCTTTATTAAAAATAGTGAAGAAAAAATAATACATACATGATAAATTTTATAATTTCAAATTTTAATTCTGCAAAAATGCATCGAGTGTTAATCTGTCTTTTGTCTTTTGATTTTGTTCATCATTTTATATCAGCGAGTCTACGATGGCTTATATTAAATGGCTGGCTTTTAATTTTATCCAGCAAAGCAACTTTACTTGAAAGTGTAAAATCATTTCTTGGCATCTTGGCAAAGATTTAAAAATTTTAAATAAAATCGACACTGTAAATGAATATCACTAGATACAGTAACAGTAGACTCTTACGCTGGATTCACACTGGTCTGAGACCACGTCTACGACTACGACTGACAACTTGCGATAGAACATGCACATTGATCACGACCGGCTTCACGATTTTCGAATAAACCAATAGCAACTGCGTAAATAACAGCCAATAAAAGCTGATGTAGCATACAGCTCGTAACAGATGGTCAAATGCCTCCTTTTTATTAGCTATCATAATGACGTTGCCACTGCGACCACGATAATATTCAGCAAGTTGAATATTGTCATGGTCTCAGTAAAGAATCGGGAATCAAGGCCTGATGGGATTGTTTCTATAGCAACGGTCGCGGTTGTGATCGAGGTTGCAGTCGTAAGGCCAGTGTGAATCCAGCCTTAAACAGAAACACACCTGCCAGACGCATGACGATAGCTAACTGATTCGCATCACGCTAATGTCAAATATTAGTGTAAGTAGTGTTGACATACTTTCGAAAAATCCCTAAAATATGTCAAAAATTGCTAATTATCCTTTTCTGCTACTGTCCCAATTAAGCGTTTAAATTGTGTATTAGTTTGGTTTCCGTTCTTTGAGATTTGGCCCAAAAAAAGCGGCTGCCCCAATTAACCGATGACCCAATTAAGCGGAATCGACTGTATTTGTGTAGGATGTTTTTGAAATGAGGGAAGCGGAAAACTTTCTTGTCAGAAAGGCAGCTGATACTTAGAAGTTTAAAAATTGCAGCTTAATATTATCAAGTGAATAAGTCGTTGTGTTAAATTTTTGTTTAGCTATTCATTCATTTATTTTATCTAGTTCAACAATCACTTATTAAAAGATAGGGCCATTCCAGAGGCCATCAAAGATTGGCCTAGTTCGTGATAAATTTGACTGAAAGGCGGATAATGAAGTTCGACAATTCCGACCAGATTCCTCTTGAAAATTTTGGAGGAATCTGGTTTCTTTATCAAGCAATCATCAGGTTAGGCCTAGTCCTGATGACTGCTTGATAAAGAATTGCCTTGTCACTGAAGAATATGAGGTGAATTCCAGTCCCACACTTTCAAACTTTTTCAGGATATCCGGACTTGGCACAGATGAGGACAGAGGTCAAATGCCTCCTTTTTATTAGCTATCGTAATGACGTAGCCACTGCGACCACGACAATATTCAGCAAGTTGAATATTGTCGTAGTCTCAGTAAAGAATCGGGAAGTGGAAATAACGCCAAAACGCGTTATTTCCACTTCTGGTCAAAATTCAGTATTTGAGTAGAATGCACGTTAGAGTCTGGATTCTATCCAGAAGGGACCCCTCGTATAATTATCAGAATTATTAAACTATTCTTTTTTATTTTTTTATTTTAATTCAAATTAAAATGATTTTCTTTTTTTTTCATATTAATATAAAAATTTATATATAGGTAGCTTCCAATTTATTCAACTTCAAGTTGTGCAATTTCAGAGTCATGTAGTTATCCATTAAAATAAATATATTTTTATTACAATATTATCATTTTCCAATTTTAAATATGAAAACAAACATTCTTATACCCTTTTAAAAGAAAAATGACCTGCCTTATATGGTAAAGAGCTTATGGATTGCAAAGGTCAAGTCATCCAATAGTATAGCTGGTTTCTGTTTCGTTCATCCAATAGCAGTTTACCTTTTATCATTGATAACAATTTGAAATGTTTATCATCTTTTAAAAAATTGTCGAATTAATACTTCATGGTTGTGCTATTAAATATTAAACTAAATCTCTAATTGCTTAAAATTAAATAAATACAATGAATGATGTCACCCTCCTTTAATATTTAGCAATAATGATGGATAGTATAGTTGTTTGTAAGCAAGGAGAAACATTGCACAGTCAAGCTAGAAATATTATTTTAAACCGTGTATATAAATATTTTGGAAAGCAGTAATCTATTCGAAGTGACATTTTTAACAAAATTTCACTAGCTACTGGTGTTTCTGCATCAACAATTAAAAGAATTGTAACTGAAGGAAATTTTTAAAATAAATTTTCAAATTATAATTAATTTTAGAATTTATAAAGTAAAAATTGAAATATTTTAATCTGATTACTATGTTTTAATTATATTATCAAGTCGAAAATGGTAATAAATTCTCTACTGTGATTCGTTTTACATCATATCACTTATCGTTAATCCTAACTGAAAAGACTCGTCAATCATCGAATTTGGCCTTGAAAGCTTTCTTTGAAAAGGGTATAGTAAGATTATGACACTACTGTAAACCAGTGTTTAATTTTAAATAGAATCAATATTTATAATAATTTACATATTGTTTTCCAAATTAGTAAAGTAGTGGCATTCTACACAAATTAAGATCTGAATGTAACAGTACTTAATGTTGTTATAAATAATTGCTGTCAATAGTAAAATTATTATATAATTGTTATCATATGACATTAATTGTATATGCTTATCATATTATGATAACTGTTACATAGTGCCAGTCTTGTAGGAAGACATACATTATTATATGCTGTATTTATATGTAATAATTTACTTAAATTTGATTTGTGCAAATTCTTTGGAATTGTAATTATTGGTTAAGTTGGAGGTTGTCTATAAATAATTTATGCATGGTAAAAAGAACTTAAGTCAAACAATTCTGTTTCAAGAAATGCAAAACAAAATTTGATTTTGAAAGATTTTGATATTAAATTATTATTCTAATGAAAAGAACAACAATTTAAATTTTTAATTCCCTCTTTATTAATAATTTTAAAAAAAATTTTTCTGAAAAAAATTTGTCCACAGCATACATAAATCAAAATACAGGCAATTACTGAATTACATAGGTGGATTGTTCTGCTAAACCTTATGTAAGTCAAAACATATGTATCTTGGAGCATACGTTATACAGTACTGATATGTTATAATGATGTAGCACTAAAAATAGTTATTTTAAAGAATAAGCCAAGTTGTGTGGCAAAGCATTTTGGAGGATCCGGTTTCAATTCCGAGTCCTACATCTCTAATTTTTTTGCAGGATCTGAGTTCGGGCCTAGTCATTACCTAAAAGTAATTCTACATAAGTCAAGGATTACCTTTAATCAAAATTTAAGTGTTTTTGTCAAGTACCAAAGATATTTAAAAATAAATTTTGTTTACAGAGCCTGAAAACTATATATATATAATTTCATTAGAAAATTCTGATATAATCATATAATCATAAAACATTTAAAAAATATATTCATATTTTCTTTTTATATTTTTTAATTTGACCAGAATGGGCTGATGAAGCTGTTCCTAAAGCTGAAATTTTGAGACTTATATATCAGGGACGATTCCTTCATGGAAACGTGACTTTAGGAGGTGAGTATTATAAATTATTCAATAAAATGCATTATTTTGATTGATTAAAACTAAATATAAAAATAATTTACTAATTAACTAAGTATATTACTTTATTTTGTTTATTAATACTTATCAAACTTAGTGAAAAAGATACTTTCATCATCAGTGTTCTTATAAATTGTACAATATTTTATTTATAAAAATATAGATGCAAATAATTTCATAATTATTCATATATATGTTGCTTTCATATATTTTATAAAAAAAAAATTAGGATATATGCAAAAATTTTGAAAATGAATTAAATACAAAAGTTGGGAATTTGCTATATTACAATATTATTGAAATCATTATTTCAATAAATTTATTGCTTTAAGGAGTTTTATACCTTTTAGATGTATTTTAATTATTTTTAGTGTTTTTGTTGTAGTATACAGGAGATCCCCAACTTATAACAGGATTTTGTTTGCCTGCTTCCTAGCCGTTTCACAAAATTTCCATGAGCAACTAGCTCAAAAAGAGGAAAAAATTCTTTTATCAAGAAGGAAGCCAAAAGAAAAAATCTCCACACTCAACTTTTTTAGTATATTTATTCTTTTTTCCCTGCAGTTATATAATTATGACAGTGATTGTTCATGATAACATCATCAATGATTTTGCAATAATGGTAGGCAGTCAACCAAATGGCTAAGTTGTTGCCAGAATGGAAGCATGTTATATTTCAACCTTGCAGTGTTCACCTTTAATTTTTGGTCAGATTTTTTAGGTATCCAGGCTTGAATCATTCAACCTCATCCTAAATGCATGGAAATATGGAATTCAGATTCCATGTTTCTGAAAAACTTTTGATGGATCTGGCCCTAGTATCAGTTCACCTTTTGGAAAGTCCTGTTGGTTCTACCACTGATGTGAGTAATATGTAGTTGAGTCTGGAATGAATACTATTATCTAGTAATCAGCAAATGTTTGGAAAGTGGCACTAAAAAATAATTGCTTATATTTGCTAGAAACTTGGTTATGTTAGTTTGAATTAAGCTATTAATGGATACTTTTGGCAGCAGCCACTTTTACGTCCCTCCACAGACTGTCCAACATTTATAGTGGGATCAGTTACAAAGTTGAAGGATGAAGTTCAGCAATCTTGGCCAAGCCTGGACCCTTCCTGAAAAAAGATATGTGAGACTTAGATATGAACCTGAAGCCTTCAAGATGGGTAAACTATTGCTTTACCATGCAGCCAAAGCTAGAAACTTGGACACAAGAAAATAACTTAAACATTCAACCTTTGTTTTTACATTGTGTTTTCTTTAGTTTTGCCTATATAAAGTTCTGTTAGGCATGAAATACATAATTTCCTAGTTTTTTAAGAATAAAAACAACATTGCATCTCTGGAAAATTATGTTTTGAGTTATGACAGATTTGAATTCTGATTAAAATTTTTGAACACAACTCTGTTGTAAGTTGGGGACCTCCTGTATTTAAAGTATTCTTATGCATATAAACAATCTGAGTTACAAACTTTTTCATCTATAAACATACTATTTCATTTTAAAATTTTAGAAAAATTAAAAACTTACTCTTATGTTTAATTCTTATATAACATATATTGGTCTAGCAACAAATGTATTATAAAATTATATATTAATTTAAAATCTACTAATATATTTATAAGCTGGCAGAGTTTTCACCAGAAATCCTTATATTAAAACAGACATTTATATGCAAATCTCTGAAATGAGAAACTTGTAATAGGTTCAATCAGCAAGCATATAAAATGTGTTTGGTATATCTAAGAATAAATTTTAAGCTATGAACAAAATTTTTTAATTTTGGGGGACTTACTTATATAGATCTAAGTAAATAAATAAATTTAATATTAAAATTTACAAAAATAAATTTGTTAAAATTAAATGTAATTAAATGCATTATTTTTTTATTTTGGATACTTAGTATAAAAATATTTAAGTAAGCAATTTTTAAACAATATTTTATACTTATTTTTTAGATTAATATGAAACTTATTCTAGCTAGTGGAAAAAGTCAAGAATTTCTTTTTGCACCAAGTGATTCTGCAGCAGACATAGCTCAATATGTTTTTGAAAACTGGCCTTATGGTAAATTCTATCTAAAAGTATTTTTAAGCATAATAAACTAATCTTTAATAATAATAAAAAAATAAATAAATAATTATCTTGGCATTTTAAACAATAATAAAAATATTTTGTTTTATAGGATTATACGAGGAGGGACCCAAAAAAAACCGGATTTTTTGTATAAAAACCTTATTTATTAACGTAAATATATTGACAAGAAAGCGTAAACTGTAATTGCTTTTCATTAGCTAATGTACGTTTTATGAGTTTGGTAGTTAATCAGGTTAGTGACTTGATTACAATAAGGTTTGCAGCTATATAAATAATATCTGTTTATAAAGAGCAAAGATTATAATTATCATTAAAAACCTATTTTCTGATTTTTGCAAAATACCATTACATTTAGCAAGGAAGTTTTTCATTTATTTGAGTCTTAAATAAAAATTATATTTATAAAAATAATTTAACAATAATTTTTCCGAATAAAACAATTTATTAACAGAGAAAAAAGTTTTTCAAAATTGAAATTAATAAAAAATTATTTACTCATCCTATTTACACTTGATCGATTTAGCCATATAATTGTAAATAAAATAAAAAACTCTCTTACTTATTCATAACTTTGATTTCGTGGTTTAAGATTTTATTCAGTCAATCTGTACCAGGGAAATTAAGATTCTTAACAGAATCTGCCATATCGCATATGGGATATTCTGTATTTGGCGGTGGCCATTTTTAGAGCTCATTACAGGCTAGTCAATATCCATGATGGGTTCGACAAGACGACTGAAAGATGAGATTTAACAAGCTGGGCCCAGAACCCTCTTGAAAAACTGGAGGCCTGGGACCCAAATTTGAACTTGGATGCTTCAAGGTGATAAGTGAATGCTTAACCATGCCATCCAGCCAACTTGATTAGAAATATGAGAACCAATTAGATTCAGTTATTTTGCCTAATCTCGCAAGGAATATCTTATACATATGGAGATAGTAATTTCAGAGTTCACTTCAGGTTCACCGATATTAACAATAGAAATTAAGTTTAAAAGTGAATAATGCATTCAACATGACGAGTCCATCGGACAGATGACTGCGATGGAAGCGTGCTGTGCTTCCATTCTGAAAGATTTGGGTTCATTCTCGAGTCTCACACCTTTAAATTTCTCAGGAGGGGTTCAGACCAGCCCGTTGAACTCCATTCTCCATCTGACAGCTAACCCACCAGAAGTGTAAGCGATTCATGGTAGGTAGTGGAATGTCCCTACCTGTTTTTAATGCCGCTTAGTGCCCACCGAGTGGAAAGCGGCATTAAAAACATTGCAAGTCCAGTAATCCTCTGAAAAATTTGCAAATATGGAATCCAAAATAGAACCTTACATTCAAGCGGAAGACGAACATGCTCCCACCTGATCATACATATGATCGATATTCGATTAGTGCGACTTATAAAAATGATACCGTTTTTCAGTTAGTGAGAGCAAATATTCGATTAATGCGAGTTGTAAGCATAGACCAGTCTTACTAACAAAGACTGTCCCCTTTTATGGTGTCAATTAACAAATTAATGTTAATTTTCGGTTAGTAAAACCGGACGAAGAGCAGTCCAAGAAAAGTCACTTGGCTTTGAAGGGATGAAATACCAGAAAGATGGGCTTTTTTGCCATTAGCTATTTAACATTACTATTATTCAGCTTTGTTATCGTATACATACAGTATAGTACAGAATTTTCTCTTTTAAAAAGTATCGAAATGGATAAAAGGAAGAACACTTTTGACGATAAAACAGGAAACGAAAAAAAGAAGAGGTTAGTGATTACGCTAGAGCAAAAAATGGATGTGATTAAGCGACATAAAAGCAGTGCTCCACTTCCGCTTTCGATTTGCTCTTTTGGTTTCGATTTGGCGGTTGGTTTGATGATGGTATGAGACGCAATTCCTGGTAAGTTATTAATTTAGATGATGAACAACGATGTAAAATATGAAAATAAATATTTCTTAAACAGTTAGTATTGTGATTATTCATCGTGAGGCTAATGGCCGGAATCTCACAAAGTAAGAACCAATTACCATATTTTACATATAGTTAATACTTTAAGTAGTGCGAGAAATTCGTGGAACCCATTATTCGCACTAATCGAGGCCTACCTGTATTCAAAATTACAATAGTATCATATTCTTTCTTACTGGATAATTTTATGCTTCATTCTACCTTTGTTAGATACTTACAAACATAAAATGAAGGAAAACTATTCGATATCAAACATTAGTCGTACAGATTCATAAAGAGATCGTCCGGTGCATAATGAATGGGATTCAGTGGAATATTCTGCTTTACTGAAAAAATCTAGTGATATGGAAACAAGAATCAATTTTCATTCAGTAGGAAGGCTACTTGGTTGAGTTATAAGCTCACTGTTGAATCTCATGGATTTTGAATCATGGCGGCAATTCTAAATATAATATTTAAACTATCCTTAACTAGTAGAGTTGGCTGATTCATTGAAGAATAGTCATCAAGAGAGTGATCTAGATCCTCCCAAGAAAATGACAAATCGAATATCAGAGATTTGATTCCAAATCATTTAAATAGAAAGCGAGAACTCTTTTATGTTCAACTGATATTTATTGCTGAAATATTTGCAAACGTCCGAAAAGTATTATTCTAAATTTTATGTAAAAATTATTTAAATTATTACATTTAGAATAAATTATAACATACTGAATAAACATATATAAATATTATTTCCTTTATTTATATATTCTATTATATACTGTACAATCTGGAAGTATGGAATTCAGAATCAAATACACCTATTACATTGATAATTATGTAATTCATAAATAGCATTGATCAGATACAATGCGACTTCGAACTTTGGCATCACATAATTCATTTATTTGTTTATGTTATGTATTCACTTATATTTTCTTTATCTTGTCATTGACATGTATCATGAATTCTTGTATTAATAAGTACATTGTTGATGTTCAGTTCTGGATTTCCACAAATGAACACGGATTAGTGAATGCATTATATGATATACTTTCTTTTCAAATTAAGCATAAATTATTTTTAAAAAAATAATAAATAAAGCATTACGGGTCTATTTATTACTCAAAAATTATAAAATATTTTATCAAAAAAACATCATAAAATTTCATATATTTTTATCTCTACGAATTTTTAATAAAATATTTTAACCTAACAGAAATCAAACTTTTATTGCCATTAAGTATTTATACAACTATATTTGATTTTTTCTAAAAAATTATGAAATAAATATTTTAAATTAACTCTCGTGTAATATATATTGTATTTATTTTTTACGATAAAATTACGTGAAATAAAATACAATACTGTATAATAATTGTTTTAGACCAAACACTATACTAATAGCAGTGACTGAAGAGTTTACATGACTATGGGAAAAGTCTCAGCGATCAGAACAAAATATAGTAGGTCTATTATATTATTTATTTGGAAAATGAAAAACTTATTGTTTGACATATTGAAAAACTTTTCAAATAAAATTTTTAAATAATTATAATTAATCTCACATTGTATAGTGTACAAATAGTAATTGCATTTTAATGCTAAACATTAGCGAAAAATTATATCAAATGGATATTAGATATCTTTACTTCAATATTCTCGAAAGTATAATGCAAGCATCTCTAGAGGTGCGTAAAAAATTTTCATGGGTGCGCTATTTTGCTGGTTATAATATATTTATCGTATAGAGTGCGTTATTTTTCATTATTGCTAAATGGATGCGCGATTAGAAAAATTTGGAAACTGCTGTTCGAATTAATTAAATGTTTAAATCATTTTAAATATATATTTAAATGAAACTTAAATTTAAATTAGAAAGCTTAAAAATTTAGATTAGAAAGCTTAAAAATTCATTATCAAGAACGCGTTTCTCTTTATGACATAAAAATATAGTATATGAATAAAGCATATCTCATTTATATCGTTTCGATATACATATATCTGATATAAATAGCAAAGTATATATATGTGTATATATTATCTATTGAAATAAAATTGCGAAATAATTGCGTTATTAAAGAATTCTATCTAAAAATTCAAGTGATAAGATTTAGTTTAGAAAAATTAAAAGAAATTGTATGGAAAAATGTGCTTAACTTTAAATTTAATTTTTTTACTGTGACTTTAATTTTTAATAGATTAAATCTTTGTTATAAACGTAAAATTAAGGAGATGTATATTGTAAGATTAAATACATTTCATAGGCTTTCTTATTTCCAGTTTGTAAATTTTCAAAAAGCATTATCTCCACACATTTCGATCAAAATGTATTATTTCCAAATTTCAGATATTTTTTACACGAATTCTCAAGGTCTTATGCTTTTGAAACTACTAATCAACATTCATATCTTACTAATATTTACTGATGGGAAAAGAAACTTTGTAAACATTTGCGATGTTCACTTTCCTCACAGTTTTTTTCGTTTCCTCTAAAATTGCAAAAAATGGAAATAACGCGTTTTGAAAATAAGCTCCTCTGCTATCTGAAAAATTCCTATACTTTATCGGATGACTAAACCACCTAAGGATGTGAGCGATTTATGATGGGCATTGGAATGGCCAGCCAATGTGTTATAAAAAAAAAAAAAAAAAAAAAGGATGAAAAGCGGCATAAAACAAGAAAGAAGGGAGAAGGGTCTGGAATTCAATTTCGGATTCTCTAGATGTGTTTAGCTATTCTTTCAAACAAATTAATAAATAGTTATGAATCGATAAATAGTTATGAATGTGATTTTTCGTTATCCAAATTTATATATTTTTGAAAATTTGAAAATTAATCTCGATAGAACTAATTCGAGATTGTTCCTAATAATATATGCAAATTTTATTCAAATTGGATAATATTTATGCTAGCTATTGCCTCAAACTCTATTAACAGATTTTCTCTTATCATCTCTGTAATACTGGTTTCATATCAATCAATTTATAGAAACCTTGATTCTATAAATTCTAAATATCATATACTGTATGTAGAGTCCAAGACTCTCGAAAATGACTGAATTTAAAAATCAGTAATTCAAATATTTGTTAGGAACCAATTAACAGTGGACTGCCGATTAATCGGAGTAGTCCGGAAATTAATTTTTCCAGATAACTGATTCCTTAGATAATCCACAAAATTCTCAAAACATTCCTAAGAAATTGGAATTATAAACAAAATGCATTTAATATTAAAAATAAATAAATTGCATATATACATATTTAAATGTTTTATTATTTATTGAGAAAAGAAACAAGAAATCTGTTTATTTGCAGCAAGATATTATTGTAATATTTGTAATTTTAATTTGATTATATACTAATTGATCATCAATTATTTAAATTTCGATGTATAATAAAGAAATTATCTGACTTTAAACTAAACTAATTTAATTATTTAAAGTCTTTCAGATATCGCATCTAAGACAAAATAGCAATAGTTAAATACAATTTGCAGGAATTACATTATCGAGGTTGCAGATTAATTGGGTTAATCCAAAACCAGGATAATCTAACTCCAAATAATTGGGAAACTACTATAGGTAGATCAATTAATTGGTTCCTTATAGCATATGAATTTCTAAATATTTGTTTAAATCGAGTAATATTAAGTAACACCTTGAACTAATAAACAGATGAAGAGAAGACCAAGCAAACAGAAAATGGATAAATTTAAAATAGTACATATATGTTTTTTTTTTTTTCTTCTTCTTCATTTTTCATTTCTATGAGTGGAGACCAAAAAGTTCTTATCCTCACCATGTTGTATATAAGCCATAGATGTGTAATTGTAAACACTGATAGGTTACTGTCTACTTACTATGCATGCATTTTTTGAATTGATAAGTCCTGTTTAACCAGAGTTAGAAGTGTGATAATAGAAAGTATCATACTGTTCAAAATTAAGAATCGATACGTGATACGGTTTTCTTTATCTTCAAATGAAAACTGCACAAACAATCCATGAAGAGACGTCAGCTGTGTATAGCGAGGAGTCATCAAATATGAGACTGTGAAACAATGGAAACAAAAATTCAAATGTGGTCGCACCAGCTTATACGATAATACAAGAAAAGACTATCCAACAAAGTCATATTGTCTGTGTTTTGGGACAGTAAAGACGTCATATTGACAGATTATTTATAAAAAGGTCATCAATAACAGAGGCATACTACAGGAACTTGCTACAAAAGTTACAGTACAATATCAAGAAAAAATACGTGGTTTGCTGTTAAAAGTTGCGTTGCTGCTAGCTGACAATGTATCTGCACATCAACTTACAGAAACAGTCATTTTTCTGCATAAATGTGCCATGAAAACTTACCTCATCCTCTATATTTCTCCGATCTGGCAATTTCAAATTGCTTCCTGTTTCTAAATGTAAAAAACATTAACGAGGAAAAAGTTTCTTCGATGATAAGGTGGTCATTACTGCTCTGGAGAGCTGGTTTACCTCCGAATCTGTCGACTTCTACAAAGATGGGATTAAACAATTGTTCTACAGATGTGAGACGTATCGGCCCTAGGAGGTGGATATGAAGAGAATGAAGAGTTGAAGAACCAAATTTCAAATCCTTACCCTTATCATGACGCGATGTGCTAAGATATTTTGGTCACTTCTTGTAAATTGTAAAAATCAATAACGAAATAATATCTTGAAATATTTGAAAATCTAATACTTAATTCATTAAATAGTATTTAAAACTTTTTTTATTAAATTAAATGAAAGATTAGGAGTTATCCCCTAATTTTTCATTTAATTTAATTAATATATTCATTCTGTCATATTCTTAATATATTCTTTAAGTTTTCAATTATAATAATTAAGAAATAGAGATAAATTATCTTTGCATAGTTCATGATCTAATTAGGTTATCATAGAATAATTTTTATCAAAAATATTGAACTGTGTCTGTGCATCTGTGTCTATCTGTCAATATGCTTTTACTTTTCATTAGAATCGGCAATCACTAAAGTTAATCGGTGCCAGTTGACTTTACCTGATCCAATCTTTTATAGCGCAATAAACTTCATAAATGTTTTCTGAATAGCCAATTGATTCCTAATAAAATCTGCAACTTCAATTGCAATAAATATTTATAAAAAATAATCCAATTAGTTCATATAAAAGTTAATTAATTTGATAAATATTAATCTTAATGATTTGTAATAAACTTGGTAGAATTTTCTCAATTTGTAGTCTATTTCGTAATCTATATCGTGTACCTGTATACATAATATACACTATATACAGGATGGCCATAATTAAAGATGTGCTTAGAGCCCGATAACCAAGATTCTGTTGGACCCAATTCAGCCAAATTTGGCGTACATACTTTCCAGGCATGAGAATTCGATTTCGATAAAGTAAATAAATAGTTACGAAATTCGCCACCAGGATGAAAATGCCGTTGTAGGCAGAGTTAATACGTAATAAAAAAACAAAATATCACAGTTGACAATAGTTTTTATTCTGACCTCAATTACAAATACGGTTCAATATGTTTCCCTTGCACATTTTCCAAGAACTGCATTTTATGAACCGCCTTTTCCACTGCGGAGCGCATAAATCTCCATACATTTGCCTCACGTGAAGCGTTTTCGGTCTTTAAGATGCTGAATTGCCCACATATCCTTGTTAAACCAAGATTTTAAATATCCCCACAACCAAAAGTCAGATGCAGTGAGGTCAGATGAACGGGCTGGCTATTTTATAGAGAATGTTCCACTAATTATTTAGATTTTCGGTGAAATGCTACTATCGTAAGACTTGCTGTATTGTCAATCCTATGTAAGGGGGTGCTCCATCCTGCATAAATACGGAGCTGTCGAGACATCCACGCTGTTGAAGTTGTGAACTAACGAAATTGAGCAGTATTTTATCGATATCTCCCTGCAGTGACAGAATAAGTCACAGGCCCTGTTGGTTTGGATTCTTCGAGAACAAATTATGAACGAGACAGTAAAGCTGCATCAACTGTGATTTTCAATGGATGCAAAGGAATCTACTCAAATGCGATAAGAGTTCTCAGTAGCCCAAATCCGACAATTGTGTGTATTACAGAGCCATTGAGATAAAAATGGACTTCATTGCTCCATAGGATGTTCTAAGACAGACCATGCATCGTTCACTTCCATCAGAGCTAGGAATAGATGAGAAAAGTGCAAGAGAGTTTTCGCATCGTTTGGAAGCAGTTATTGGCTTAGGTCATCTTGTAAGGGAAAAACTTTAGCACTTCGCGCAAGCTTTTCCACATAGCTGAATACGGCATATCCAGTTGCTTGGATATTGCCCGAGCATTGCTATATCTGTGTGCAGCATCAGTAGTTTCCACTATAGAACTCGAAAATGTTGCAGTTGCAACATTTTCAAGTTCTTTATTTGATATCGGTTTTGCATCCTCATCCTGGTTGCACTTATAAGTATCCAGTTTTTTCGAATTGTGAGATTATTTTTCGCAAATTGGTCATAGTCATGGGGCCTTTCCGTAAACCCTTCGCTGTCCGGAATAATCGAAGTAAACAGATGCATTACAGTTACTTTGGTAATAAAGATTTACAAGCAAACTACGATCGCGTAACCGAGCATTGCGTAAAGTAACGATCACATGAACATCTAGTAGTTTGTATCATACCATACCATTCCTTTAAAGGTTTATATCCGCGAATCTGTTAATATTAGTTGACTGAAATTTGCATAATTTAGCGTTTGTGAGTGTGAATTTGCATATTAACTCCGCGTATAGTGACATTTTCCCCCTGGTAGTGCATTTCAGAACCTATTTAATATTTATCGAAATCGAATTCCCATAGTCTGGACACATGTTGTACACTAAATTTGGTCTAACATTCTTAGCTATTGGGCTCTAAACATCTCCTCTTTAATTATGACCATCCAGTATATTATGTATGCTGATGTACCGCGCCTTATACAGGTAAAACATTATTTTCTTTGATCGCATTACTTAAATTTAATACTGAAAGTATATATCTAAGAATGATTAAAATCGTGTGCATTAAATCACTCGATTCTAAACTTTATAATAGATTGAATAAAATTCAGTAATAACAATAAAATAAATAAGAGTAGCGGTTTTTTCCTGTTTTATATATTCAACAACTATAGTATATCATTCAAGTAAATAACATGATTATATATTCAAAATTTCAGATTAAACATAATAAATAGTAACAGACTGGTTTTCTTACAGAAATAAATCCATTAATATTCAAAAAATACATATTTTATCATCATAATCATAATTTAGGTGAAAATTCAGAAAAAACTGAATTACAAAAAACTGATAGTTGAAACTGAGTTCAAAATAATTTTAATTAAATATACAAGATTAATTTAGAATTATGAAACGATTTTCTAATTTAAATTTAATGAACGAAATTTATATTTTGAAAAAAGAAAATCCATATACGATAATAATATTAGGAAAAAATCCAGACTTTTTTGTTAAAATGAAGAAATATTATTGAAAAATATTGTAAATGATTTTGCCCAAGACTATTTCTTAAATAATTTTTTATTTGTTTATGTGCATAGAATGACTTTTCTCCACTCGCGTTACATATTGGTAAAGTTAAAAAAAATTTAAATCAATCGCAAGATTTACGAAAAGCGTTACAGAAAACATTATATTTTGAATGTCAAAAAGTTCTGGTTCCGAAAGATAACATAGCGCACCACACTTGTCACTTTTTCACAAGAGAATGCACAGATTCTTCTTCAAAGGAAGATGTAGATAATACAAGTTATATAAAAAGTGCTACAAATTAAAAGAAAACCTTACCAATAAATTCAATATAAAACATATACATGTATATTTATGTATAATCAATTTATTTTGAAGTTTAATATAAATCTATTATACATGTGTGGGGTCTGTGGGGAGTTTTGTTGAAGAAATTTTTTGTGTTTCGACACCTAATCACTGACGCCAAATTGTGAAGTCAGAGATTATCGAAAAACTACGTGTGCACCCATCTATAATGTTGAAACGTCAGGTCTGACACCAGGAGCAGTTAAGACCCGTGTGGTTCCAGCACAGGGAACGATTAGATGAGCGCACGTCAGGATTGTGACCGAAAAATTATGAGCGAACATGAGTAAGCGATGCGTCAAGGGTACAGAAGTGAAGTAAGAAATGCAGAAACATCGATAATTAAACTATATATAACTAAATAATATAATATTCTTTAATATAAAATAATAATAATAATAATACAAATAATTAGAAAACAAATATAACATGAATCGAAAACAAATAACCCAGAATAAAACTAACGAAAGTAACAAAAGTTACTTTCGTTAGTTTTATTCGCGAGAGATAAATAGACTTATGAACATACCTATGAGAGAATCTTTTCTTCATATTTCCTTTTCTGAATAATATTTTCTTTAGTTTACTTGAACTGAAGGAAAAAGTACTAACGATTACAAAGACGATGATATTAATCCAACTACGACATAGTAAAAGAGGAGAGCTGAAGAAGGAAAAAGAGCTGAGCCAAAGCTAGAAGAGAGAGAACTAAGCTTTATGCAAAATGTTAAAAAGTCTTTCTTTTTTTACTCCTCCTATTTGCAATCCTTCAATCATGCCAAACTGAAGAGAAAGTTCAAAACCGAAACTAAACTCGTCATTTGACAAGGATATATTGTTTCTTGCATCGTACTGGTACAGAAAACTCTCAAAATAGTTACGTTAGTTTACTTTAATCAGGACCCAAGATATCGAGTCATTGGATCCTTGGTTTGTATTTAAGTAAATGATAGATTGTAATGAAAACAAATTTCCCAGATTTCATAAGAAACATGCATGTGGAAACGAAAGAGTCATATATATCCAGCAGGGGATGAAATAAGAAATGCTGATGATGATGCTGAAAACAAGTTACTTAATTAATTAAAAAGACGAGCAAATAATTCGTTAGTTTTTAGTTTCTTAAGGATGATCTCTAGAAGATTATTATTGTAAATTCTATGAACAAAGTCTGATTCTATTGTTTGCATGCATTATATACTGTACTTGATACCTGAAAGTGGTGTGACGTCGTAGTATCAGATATCCTCTACGAAAGAAAAGTCTGTCCGAAATCCTACAAATGTTTTTATTATAAAAACAAAAATTAATAAATATATTGTATTATACAGGTATTTATTATATATTTTATTATATT
>AYEL01052522.1:0-57515 GCA_000484575.1 Olivierus martensii
TACTAATTAAAATCAAAGAAAAACTATTTTTTAAAATATTTAAATTTAAATAGTAAATTTTTCATATATATACTGATATATTATGAATTATAGCCCATATAACTTGATATGTATGAAATGATTATATCAAAACAGTGAGTAAGAAGTAAGATAAGGTACGACCTGTATAGTTTTATAACCAGAAAAATGTAATTACAGAAATAATGTATAATAACTTTAATATGATGAAAAAAATCTTACATTTTAACAAAATTAAAATGTTTTAGTTATGAAGAAAATATACTTATATATATATATTTTTAATGATTACATTAATATTCTTGATAAATGTTAGTTAAGAACTAACAATATTTCTAAATCTTTATATTAAATTGCTTATAGTCAATGATTTTTACAGTTTTATCTGATATGCTACAATTAGATACAAAACTATAACAAACATAATATCATTAATAAATTTCTTTCGAAATTTGAAAATCCAAATAAAAATTTGCAATACTGGTGATCAGCCAACATTAGTATAGTTCTTTCCGTGAAAGTCTCTTACGATCTAGGTGTCACATTGTCTGGCTTTTAGATTTTTATGACAAAACTGGACTATCAGAAACCCAAAAGATCATTTAAATGCACAATCCGTCTTCCAAGGAAATAGGTAGGCCTGGAGAATGAAAGGGGTAGGGAGAGGATGAAAGGGTTATTGCCTTAGGTTAAATTAGATTGGGGCATTAAAAGAGAGATTAAATAATTGCTAACATTTTAGCAGTGGCGTTCCTAGCATTGGTGTCACAAAAGATCCTTAGGTATCACTCGGTGTGGTAATTTATGGTGTCACACCTTATCCCTCAATATATAAAATGCTTAGTCATTAGAAAGCAAGGATTTAAAAGTTCATAGAGGATATCATTTATTGTTAGAACCTAATCATTAAAAGCCATACTTATATATATGTTAGATACCTTAGTGCTTATTTTGTGTCATATTTAAGTGATTCGCAATTGAAAATTCATTTTAAATGAATTTTATTAAAAGGTTACTTGTAGCCGTAGCCTTGCTCGTAGCTCTATATTTTATTACATTTAGCATTTATAGATCAAGAGAAATATAATTTAGGATTACTGTGATGATCTCAATCAAAATTTATAAATAAAACTGAGAAAACGGAATTTACAGAGATTCGGGACTGATAAAAATAGTGTAAATGAAAAAAATTGTGTAACTTGTGTAAATGTAGGCCATAGGTCAACGGAAGTGATCGCAATCGATTCGGAATGTAAAAATATATTGAAATTTATTAAAATTGTCAAAGCATATCTTGTGATTATGTAAAAAATTGTAAAAAATTCGATTGATAGGTTCCAAATTTGGAGACTTGTACCTTGATAACGAAACCTCGACGGTTAAATGATATTAGGTATTAGATATAGTAGGTAAAACATTTTTGTCCATTGAAAAATTTGTTGAGTTGAAAACAATTGTAAACAAAGGATCAACTGGCGTCATAAGCAGCTGATTATTTCCCGCCGTAATCTACGACGCCGCATTTCGCGTCGATCGTCAAGCGTAGGATTAGTTGCTTTGTTTCTCTGTTAAATTAAAACTTATAAATTTTTAAATAAAACTAATTTTTAGGGAGATGCACTATAGACCAGTTTCCGATGAATATCCGGTTGAGCATGCGCTCTAGAATGCCGAACCATAACACATCCGGCTTTTCAGCTGCGGACTTTGATTATCCATACTGTGCTATGTATCATTTCGTTATGTTTTGGCGTTCCTAACATTGGTATCACTTCTCCCTCAATATTATATAAAATGTTTGATCGTTAGAAAGCATGGATTTAAGTTCACAAGGAATATCATTCATTGTTAGAACCTAAACATTAAAACTAGGAACCTTAGTGCTTAATTTGTGGTCATATTTAAGTGATTTGCAGTTATTTCTCGCCATAATGTACGATGCCGACTTCCACGTCGATCGTCAAGCCTGGGATTGTTGCTTTATTTCTCTGTTAAATTAAAACTTATAAATTTTTAAATAAAACTAATTTATCGAATTTTGTGTGTGAAGAAACAGCAAAATCATATTACTTACAAGGGGTCAAACTTTTTCAAATTAGAATTAATTTTACGGACGTATTTGAAAAAATAAAAATTATACACCATATTAAAAAGGAGACAAGAACACGATACAACAGTTCGGAAATATTCAGAGGAGAGGCTCTTGAATTAAAATGTAAATTTTTAACATACGTTTGGAAACATTGGTTGTAACCCATACAATGGTGTCACCCGGTGCGGTCCGCACCTCTCTAGTGATGCCACTGATTTTGGATTTATGTTTTGATTAATACTTGTGTTTTTTTAATTTTTCTGTAATTATTTATCAAAACAATAATTTATTTATTATAGAATTCTGTCCTAGTATGTTATTAATGTTTCTATGATATTATTGAAAATATATAATATAAATAGATTTATTATAGTATATAGTAAATCTTTCTATTTACATAATAAAATATAATAAATAACACAAATATACTTTAATATTATAATAACTTATAATACTATAATAAGTCTCTTATACTGTGTATCTCAAATGTTCATTGTTGGCCGGATGGCCGTCCGAATTTATTAAAATGTAAAATCGTGGGATCAGTTATTAATACAATATTAAGTGATGATGCACGTGTGCTCCGAACTTTGCTCTGAAGGATTTAAATGAAAACATTTTTGTTGCTACTCAAAATGCTCTACCTGTGGGGCTATCTTGACTCAGGATAGACTATGTTGCCCACAAGTCTGCAGGAAATTTCGTCGGCCGGATGGCCGCGTGGTAAAGCTTTGACTTACCACCCTGAAGGATCCGGGTTCATTATATTTTTAATAAGAGATTTAAAATAAGTATTTAATAGAAAAGTAGAACATATGAAGATAAGGATATTGTTCTCACATTAGCTGGTTGATTCTGTTAAACAATCCTACATTCTATTTGTTAAACATTATTATAGAAGTCAAAAATGGAAGAATATTAGATTAAAAATAAGATTTATTTGTTAAATAAATTGCTGCTGCTACAATTCAGTGGGAATGCATACAAATGATCCAAAAAATTTATTTTAAAGGAAAAAAATAAACCAAAATTAATGAAAGTAATAGGTGTTTTCTAATAACCATTACAATTTAAAATACAGGTAATATCCAACTTATATAGGTCTGATATACATAGATCTGTACTTATGTCAGTTTTAGTTAAGGATGAGACCTGAAAAAAACTGAAGGTGTATAACTTGGCTTTGAATACAGATCCTCCAGAATGGTATGCGACTGCTTTAATACACTAGTTATGTGCTTGTTCTTTGCATAATTATTTTTAATGTTGTCTTTGTGACCTATTAGTACTCTATAGCATATGTTCTAACATATGTAGATTTGATTTATGTTAGGGTTTTTTGGAATGTTCACCTATATAAGTCAGAGGACACAGTTGTTTTCCTTTTATAAAACATTACTGCCTTTAATGTTTTATAAAAGGAAAATAAAAGTATACAAAATTAAATTTTTTTTATTAAACTATATTTGCTAAAAATTTAAAAATTGTTTACAGAATAGGAGACAACTAAAATAAGATATCCTGAAAGTTTTAAGTATAGCAATACCTTGCATAGTCTGGTTTCAAATAGTCCAGATTTCACTATAATCTGGATTGTAATTGTTAATAAAAAAATTTATTTTTTTAGAAGAAATATGAAATGTAAGTATGCTAGCTACTTACTACATATATATGACTCGAATAACCACTATGACAAGCTGAGACAAGCAGGCGGCTGCTCCAGTGTTGCCAAATTTATTTGAACGTTTGTTACAGTGCCTGCCTCTCAAGTGTATTGTTATCAGTTGTTTACTGCAAACGCTTAATTGAATCATTGAATGGGAACGAATATAGGCATATCGGCGTTTGCGACTCATCAGCCCGCAGCAGCCCAGTTCAAGTGGGAATCCGCCTTTACACAGAGCACCTCTCTGGGTTTGTAATGGCGCCAAGCAGCCAACTTGGAGAAAGCGAATGCGTTCACTTGCTGGGCAAGCTGTCTTTATCTATTTGTCTTTATGGGCTCGGATCCACTTTCTGTCCCGTTCTGTCTATTATAAATCTTTATAAAAGATTTTAATGTTTAATGCGTATAAGAAATAATTACTAATGTAATATAAAAGGTTTTAATGTTTAATGCGTATGAAATAATTATTAATGTAAGAATTTACCAATTTAAAAAAAAAAACATATGAGCAAATCAAAAATATCTTGGAACCAATTATAATTTTTCCCATAGATTACGTACCTCGAATAGTCCGGTAAGAAAGGAACCAATTAACTGGACTATGCGAGGTATTGCTGTAGATATTTTAAAAATAACAAAAATATTTTAATCTAAATATTAAAATTTTTATAAAATTATTAATAGAATGTCATTTACATAGGCATATCGGCGTTTGCGACTCATCAGCCCGCAGCGGCCCAGTTCAAATGGAATCCGCCTTTACGCAGAGCACCGCTCTGGGTTTGTAATGGCGCCCGAGCGGCTGACTTGGAGAAAGCGAATGCGTTCACCTGCTGTGCGAGCCCTTTTTACCTATTCGTTTTTATGGGCTCGTATCCACTTTCTGTCCCCTTCTCTCTATTATAAATCTTTATAAAAGATTTTAATGTTTAATGAGTATGAAATAATAATTAATGTAAGAATTTACGATTTAAAAAAACATGAAATCGAAAATTTCTTGAACCAAATTATAATTTTTCCCATAGGTTACGTACCTCGAACAGCCCGGTTTCAATTAATCCGGTAAGAAAGAGGAACCAATTAACCGGACTATGCGAGGTATTGATGTATATAAAATAGTTTATTTTAGCACAACTGGTTTGGGGGTGGTAGACATTGCGCTTTTGTTGCGGTCTGCGAACTATTGGACACGTTATGTGCCACGTCGGGGCTGACGATTAGGCCCATGACAAAAGTCTCTGATGTCATCACCTCTCGGCGGCCCTGTTGTTTTGTGATATCATCTGTTATATCATGATGACATTATCGGTGTAACTGTGACGTCATTTCGAATTGAATGAAACTTTGAAGTATTTATTTGCAATTCTTCATGTCAACTCAAAATGCCCTGCCCTCTGGGGGATTTTGCAAATATCATAATTTTTTGGTTATCTAGAAGTAGTTCCTACTCTGTCCAGAAATGTCTAAAGAATGTACGGACACATAAATATAGATAAATATTGTCCATTACTACTACTGTTTATAGTAAAGATTTATATTTTTCTTTATACTTTCATAAGCATATAATGGTAAAAGTTCAATAATTTAGCGTTTTTGAGACTGAGGTAATTCAAATTTTTATATGATGGACTATCAAAAGTATTATAAATTTTTTTATTTAATTAATAAAATTTCATTTTTCAAATTATAAGAAATTGAAATTATATAGGTAGTCCTTGAATTAAACCACTTTATTTATCATAGTAATGTAATCAATAAATTCTGTGATAGATCAATTCAATTCACATGCATTCAAATCAGTACAATAGTCCAATATATGGAAATCATCCTATTTTGTGTCTGATTCTTGTATTTTTGTTTTTAGTTAAGTTTATTCTGATAACATATAGTGTAATAATAAATATTGATAGTGGCAATTCATAAATTTCAGACACGATGACGATGACATCATCGGCGAGTATATGTGACGTCATCGCGATGTGAAGCCATCCATTTTTTAATCACGACGACGCCATGGGATATTGTTACGAAATCCTGAATTCGAACAAAATCATTCTGCCTTGTAATTCATTTATTATAACTGTTTGGAATCAGCATTGTGTTGTAATGACATCCACAATGACGTTGCTCCATTAACCATTTGTATGTCATCGTGACGTAATATAACAAGTACGTTTTGTAACGTCACTCCATTGTTACTTCGTGATGACGTCATATTAATTAATTATAGCATTTGTAATCCATTGGCTTTTCTTATTCAATTTTATATCTTTTACCAGTTGATTTAGCCAGAATGTAATGTCATGATAATTTCATCATCGCGACGACGTGACGTTACAGTTACGCCAAGTTGTAATGCGTTACATAACAATGGTGTTTTGTTGCATAATTTATTGTTATCGTGGCGTCACATCGAAGCGTTTGTGATGCTACTCGAATTCGAACGTCACTATGCATGATTGAAATAATACGTTCTGGAAGTATTTTTGTTTTTAAATATATTTTTATGAATCTACCAGGAATATTAATTGGAAACAGGCAAAGCGGTAATTTAACATCATATATAAATTCATCATTTAATATCCTTAACTAACATATAGAATAATTTAGAAACATCAAATGATTCGGTTAGTTCGGAATAAGACTAATTAATTAATTTTACATACTTGAATAGTATTGGCGCCGAGCATTTTTAGAGCCCATTAATAAACCATTGGCCAACACTAAAGATGAGATTAACCCAGGGCCGCCGAGAGAAATTATTGGGTCCGTGACAAGTCCGTCGTACAGGCCCCACTTAAAAAAGTGCATCACTTTGGTTTAATAAAAAAGCCATATAAAACATTAAGCATTTATTTAAAAAAAGTGAACAATAAATTCAGAATTCGAAACATTACTGTTAAATCTGTAGGACACAGCCTGACAAAGGAACACTCGGTAACAGTTAACAACAGTTTATTTGTCTAATCATGTATAGATGCGAGCAACCATATCCCCAGACCGTCCGAGAAGAAATGCTGGGGTAGGGACCACCCGCGCTCGCCCAAGTCGCTGACCAACTCCCTCCAGCGACCACATACATAACAATTACACACCATGTTATATATAAAATAGTTTATTTTAACATGACTGCTCTGGGTACTCTGGTGGAGGCCTGCGACTATCGGACATATCACGTGACACGCCAGGACCCGAAGGTCGGGCCCTTTTCGATGCCGATGCCCGGGGGATGTCAGCCCCTCTCGGCGGCCCTGGATTAACCAGAAAGTAAATTTAATGATTGATGCGTGCTGCATCATAAAATAATATAATTATTTTTTGGTAGTTAATAGCGCAATACCTAAACTGTCCTTGCCCAATACACAAACAACTAAAATAGTTGTGTTATATAAATAAAAAATATAAAATTTAACATATTCATACATTATTTAATCAAAATTGTATGCAACAAATTATAAAAATGGATTATAAAGTATTTTTATATTTTGCAAATTTTTAACTTCACCTTAATTTAGATTTTAAAAGTTCTAATAAACATGATTGTTTTTTCTAAAAATTTCGCCTTACCATCATTCTAATATTCTTTATTTACGATAAATATAGCATGATTTTCCTCTTATTTTTGGAAAAAAGAGTAAATTATCTTAGCAAATGCAATAACACAATTATTCATAATAATAACTTACAAATATAGTGAGCCCAAGTTTTCCACTCGAGTTATTTTTTATAAGCAATTGGGAAAGAAAAAAATTGTAACTCGAAGTGGAAAACTTTGGCTCAATGGACTCAATATACTGTCCGTCCAGCTTAGCCGCGACCATCGACGCAAGTACGCGTGGGCTAACTGAACGAGTCCAGTGACAAAATAAGGATGACAGCTTCGCACATGGATGTTTTCAAACGCAAGATAACTGAAGTTCAATGGAAGTTTATTGTAATGTCGAATGCTAAATGATTAGTTTCGACGTTGGAAATAAGTATATTTAACAGAACTTAATATATTAAGTCAATAATTTTTATCTAATAAAATATAATCATTATATACATACGGAATAAAAATAAAGATAAAATATTTACTAAAAAAAATATAAGATACCTTTAATTAATAACCGTTCTTATCACACATCACACTGTGTAAAATTTTTTTCGTTCACCCACGAAAGGCTTTGTTGCGACTTGTGCTAGCCATTATTAATAGATAAGGGTAAGCTAAAACACTAACATGACAAAGCAAATGAAATCGAAACCGAAACCAGTCCCAACCGTCATTATGCCGACTGCGACTCTCCCTTTCGCGTTTGAACTCATCCACCGTAACTAGTCGCAATATTGGTTTGTCGCAATATTTTGATAGAAATAGCTGATTATTAAAAAAAATTTTTCACTTTAATAACACAGTATAAGACAAAGTTATTATTTTAATCCTAAAATCTATAGTGGTGTGTCGCAATAAATATTCGGTTTATCAAAATTAAAACCATAGATTTTAAAACAATTTATATGGCAACAGCATTAAAAACATATCGTGGCGCCATCTATTGACTTAAAGTTTAATCCTTATCATCTTTCGATTTCATTAGTCAGTTAATTTATTATATTTTAAAGATAAATATTTAAAGCCATAAACAAATTCCATTCAGAATTATTCATTATAAAACAACACACAATGTATACTCAATACGTACAGTTGGTTGCAGAAAGATCCGAACATTAGCGGAAACGGTTGGGCTTTCCTACAATCTTAATATTCTCAGCCTCTTCCCATTTTATCATAACGTTCGCTTCGTACACCCGCTAACACCCATTGCAGCAATAACATCCTAAAGAACAAGGAAATTAGAAAAATAATAGATATAGCAATTAAGCATGGATATACAGAGGAACTTGCAAGAAAACTATTGAAAGAGAGCAATTCGACTAACAGGATTAACAACCAAGCAGGACAGTCCTCTTCCCCCAGAACTAAGAGATCACCGATAGATATGAAGTAATACCAGAAGCAATGAGAACCTCCAAAACTGTAAGAAGAATACTAGAAAAGTCAAAAAAGGAAGCCAGCCTATAAAAGAGGAAGAACAATCTTTGAAGCTCTAAGAAACGTTAAAGAAGACAGTTCAGGGATTTATAAAATACCGCTCCTCAACAATGATGAAAATAGGGAAGAAATATATATACATGCTACGTTGAGAAACCTAAGAGACAGGGTAAAAGAGCACAAAAAAAGTATCAGTGTAGGAAACTTAACAGCAGCACTTTCGAGACGGGCATACGAAGCGAACGTTATGATAAAACGGGAAGAGGCTGAGATTATTAAGACGGTAGCACACCCAAATGAAATGTACACAACGGAGAAACTACTTATATATGAAAGAAGCCAACAGGAGAACGTAGTAAAGAGAGAAAGAAGGGCTCCCAGCAGCCTGGAAATATGCCCTAACTAACTGAAAGAAAACACATTGGAGAAGGCTTATCAAACAAACAACTCCTAATATAGGCTTTATAGTTTTTATTTTTATTTTTTTGTTTTTTATTTTTTCTTAAATATTGTGAAATAATTCTTTAGTGCTATTTTTTAGCACTACTTCTAAAAGATAAACAGACGTTTCTGTATTTTAAAATTTAAATCTATTCTAAAAAAGAACAAGAACGGAAGTACTCCTTAGTTATTCCTTAATGTATCTGTTATTAGAAAATTAGAATAATGTCTGAGTTGATAATAGCTTTATAAAGCCGAAACCATTCTCTAAGATAAATTTTTAATAAATAGACTTTTTAGACTGCTCACAATTGCTGTAGTTTCGTTTATTATTGCTTTAAAAGTAATATAATCAGCCATATTTATCAAACTTACCAAATTCATTTGGGAATTATGTAAAATCACCAGTAAAAGTAAGAGTAAGTTTGATAAATTTTACTAAATTTAAGATGATTGGTGATTATACATAATCACAGATTAATCACTTTTACTGTAACATATATGCATCAAAAATCTGGAATATTCGAAAATCCAGCAATCCTTAGGTCCTGAGGTTGCTGCATTTTTGATTGTCAACCTGTATAACCTAAAATAATTAATATAAAATATGTAATAATTATATTTCAGAAAGGTTTTTAGATTATAAATCTTTATACTTTATACAAACCATTGCCCTATGTACACATCAGCCACCTGATCCTGTTAATTTTACCCCTTGAATCTATTCTAGGCAAATAAAAATGAATAGGCTAATATTTTTCAGGATTAAAATTCTGACCAATGGATGCAAGAAAACAACAAATTGAGGAATGACTAATGCAGATTTAATTTCCTTAGTTTAAGTAGGATTTGTTTAGGGACTTGGAATATTTGAGAAAGCAATCCACCTGGGAACAACAGATTAAAGTTTCATTGTATTTGAAATAGCAGAAGATTTTCTAAATATGTTACTGGTGATAAAATATTTTAACTATTGCTTTCTTGTACTGTTTTTCCTGTATTTAATAAAAATTTTAAAATAAGGCATTATGTAAAAAATTGTTTTTGGAAATATTTTGATTTAAACAAATAATTTATTGAATACTAAAAAATTTTTATTTAAAAATTTATAGGAGTTGAGATATGCATAGCTACACCAGGCAGATTGATAGATTTTCTGGAACTTGGTAAAATTAATTTAAGACGTTGTACATATTTAGTTCTGGATGAAGCTGACAGAATGCTTGATATGGGATTTGAACCTCAGATCAGAAAAATTGTTGAACAAATAAGAGTAAGAGATTTTTTCAATTTTTATTTATTTCCTTTTGCAATTTAAAAGGAGTTGAAGTAAAAAATTTAAATCAATTCCAAAATTGTTTTTGAGATTATTTTTTTTATACTTTACATTTTATTCTATGTAAAATATCACTTAATATCTCTTCACATTCTCTTAAAATAACATTTAACATTAATAATTTATATTTATAAATATGCTTTTCATTCATTTGTCTTTTTTTATTTTAATTTTTTATGTTTTTGAATTTAGATAAAAAAAACCAACATATAAAAAATTGCCTCATTTCAAATTTTAAGAAAAATAAAAATGGTGTGTTTTTGAATTTAAATAAAAAAAACCAACATATAAAAAATTGCCTCATTTCAAATTTTAAGAAAAATAAAAATGTTTATGTATGAAAATATACACTTATAATAATCTTTACTCTAATTGACTCTGAGATACTTCTGTATTGCACTCAATGCCACTTGCTACATCACACAGTAGGCTTGATTAGAATTTCCTGGGAAATGATTGGCTGCCATAAAATTATAAGTGCCATGCCCTTTTAAATAGCTTCAGGATATTTACATTTGTTTTCTCATTTTTACATCAGTAAAAACAAAACAAAAAAAATGAATAAGAAATAACAATGTTTATTTTGAACACAATTAGTATTTTATAGCTCATCATAGGAAATATTCAATTTTTACTTAATTTCAAAAATATAACTTATTTCATACTAAAACCAAAATTATTTTCATTTAATAAATTGAAAAAGTGATGAACAAATTCAAATTACAGTAAGAGAATTCATTCAAAACAATTTATGTAAAAATATAATTTAAAAAAATTTAGGAACCACCATTGAATGCACATATTTTCAGTCAATAAGCACAAAAAATCAGTTTGCAATATCTGTATTGAATAAATCAGGATTGAATTTTTTAAATTCTGTATCTATTGTTTTCTATTCCAACTCCATGACAGGTAGATAAGGCAATGGTTAATAGATGTCAATTACACAACACACATGATGTGAACAGGAGTTAACGGATTAATGAAATTACTTTTGAAGTAATTATACAACATAATTTAAATTTGTTGAAATATCATTATTATTAATAAAATATATTTATAAGCATGTTTTTTTCCTTTATTTCAATTGTTTTTATTTTTATAAATTTCAAATTTATATCAAAAAACCTTCACACACACACACACACACACACACACACACACACACACACACACACACACACACACACACACACACACACACACACACACACACACACACACACACACACACACCAAAAAAAATTGTTCCCCATACATAAACAGCTATAAATAATAATCTTTATTTTGCTCTAATTGGCCTGCAGGTGCTTTACAGATCCATTACACCCAATACCATATGCAATGCAGTAAGTAAGCTTGGCCATAATTTCCCAGGAAATGACTGTCTGCTATAAAATAATAATAGTACCCTGCTCCTTTAAATAGCCTCAGGGTGTTTACATTCAGATTTTTTTGCATTTTTTGCTTAGATTGGCAAAAATAAAAAATGATTAAGAAAATTAACAGAATTAACCAATATTTTTGTACTTTACCCTGCTCCTTTAAATAGCCTCAGGGTGTTTACATTCAGATTTTTTGCTTAAAGATTGGCAAAAATAAAAAATGATTAAGAAAATTAACAGAATTAACCAATATTTTTGTACTATCAATAATTTATTTTCAGTTTTAAGAATTTTAGGGCTCATCATATGAAAAGTTCACTTTTCACTTAGTTTCAAAAATAAAATTCTCATCCCAAAGTCAGAATAAGATTCTATTAATACAGCAGTGGTGTGCCAACTTTTTATACTCGTGATCCTCATACTCAGACTGAAATTTTACACAACCCATTATCTGTTTTTATCATCCTATTATATGCTTATAAGGATAGTAATAATAAAAGTCATTGTACCACATACAAGTCTATATCATTATAATATATTTCAGTACATATGATTCAATATAAGATTTTTGAAAAATGCATATTAAGAAAAATTATAATACATTAAAAAAATTAAATATAATTAATGTGGTGTTTAAATCCAAAAGTGATCAGACACACCATAACGTGTTGAGTGATTTTCATGTATTTTTTTAGTTCTTTCATTGAAAATTTATTATCCAGCATGAGACTTTCTCAAAAGTTTCATTACTCCAACAATTTTTCTGTGACCTCTTGAGTGGTCATGACCCACAGGCTGTGCACCATTGGAAGTGTATTTTTTTAGTTCTTGCTGGATAATAAATTTTCAATGAATGAGACTTTCTCAAAAGTTTCATTATTCCAACAATTTTTCTGTGACCTCTTGAGTGGTCATGACCCACAGGCTGTGCACCATTGGAATACAGAATCAATAAGATTAAATGAAAGATAATCCAAATTCTACTAATAAAATCCATTCAAAACATCCATATAAACTTCATTTTAAAAAATATCACCAAATGAAAAAATTTAGGAACCATCATTGGGATTGTATATTTTAAGTCAATAAGCACAAAAAAAAACTGATTTGCAACAGCTGCATAATTAAATTGGGATTTAAATTTTTAACCCCTATTTTTGTTTTTTATTCCATTTCCATGATATATCTACATGCAACGGATCTCAATGAGTTAAACTGATGATAGACCAAATATCACTTAATTCTTATTAATCAGTGTTTATTGGTAATCGACAATCTTACTTTTAAAAAAATTTATTTCATTGTAAATATTTAAAATCTGATAACCGATTTATTTTTTGATCAAATGTTTTTCTTTTAATATTAAAATAATTTATTTTTATTGATCATTTTTTGCTGTTTTTATTTATGTTGTAAATTAAAAATATTTTCACTTTTATATGAAATGATATGATAAATCTTTTGACACATGATAGTTCTGAAAACAACTGTTTAATTATAATTATTCTGAAAAGAACTATTTCTGTGATAAATTATAAGAGAGCTTTCTTTATCAGATGGCTTTTATGATGATTTTACTGATTTATCAATATTGAAATTTTTTTCTTTTCTCACTACTATACATTTGATCTTCCTTTATAACAACAAAAATAGTAATTTTTTGTATTTGCACTGATGGCTTCAATAGTATATCTGTAAATTTTGACAATAAAAAAACCTTCATTTGAATTTCATTTCCAAAATATCAACAAACATAATTAATCTTTCTTCCTTGGTGATGAATTGATTATCCATGTTTACACTGAAATTTTAGTCTCCATCATAAACCAAAAATCCATAGCATTGAAAATAAGTAAATGAACCTACTGTAGCCCTTCCATTGCTGGCATAATTACAGCATTACCTCTCATAGTTCGGTTAATTGGTTCCTCTTTTTTACTTTTACGTGAAAAACTAACTGCTCTATGTAGGCACTTAACTATAAAAATAATAAAATTACCTTTGAAGATGTAAAATTCGGAAGTGAATCTGTATTTTCTATGTTTGGTGTTATCTTTACCATATGTTCATCAGGCCGGCAATCTTAGTGTATTTTACGCATCATAAAAAACGCAAATTTGCGATTTATGCAGTCTCCATTATGTCCTTGTACAAAATATAAACATTCGAAACCAAGTAGATTTTTCTTATCATTCAAAAATTGCTTACTCTTATTTGAGGAGAGGTAAAAAATGCATATTTTATTATTTATATATAAGCATGTACAGTATATAACTATGTTGTGCATGTAAATAGAAATTTAATCCCGTGTAAAGCGAAATGAAGGTGTGATTCAATAAACTGCATTATTATTATAAAAAAATTTAAATTACGGAAAGAAAGAATATTTTAAATATTGGGCGCAAACTTTCAATTAAAATGAGAACATGAAAAATAATTATTTATTTTTATTTGAAATAACTTACCATTTCGCTACCTTTCATTAATAGCAAGAAGACAATCTTGTTGAAAGTTTTCTAAGAAAGTTTGAACTTCTTCTAAAGAATATTCTTCGATCATGTCGTGGATATTCCTTCCCAACGCGTCTTCTTTTTCCAAACTTGCTCCCCATCTCAATAATGTCCGGCAACAATCAATAAAACCGCTACGTTAAAAAAAAAAATTATTCATTATTTTAACAGCTCTATATATTGTATTCCTGAAGAATAATCAATAACACTTACTTCATTGTAGCTAAATGAAGAGGCGTAAAACCATCTGTTGTTAATGTATCTACATCCACACCCATTCTTAACAATACCTGAAAGAGAAATATTTGACATTGTCGACTTTACTGAATGAACCGTACGAAAAAAAAAAATTGTTCGTTCTCTAAATTATGAATTATCTGCATTTATTAAGAATTTATATTAACACAACTGCTTATCTATAAATTCCTGATAAAACAAGTTTAAAAATAAAGAAAGGTTAAATGTATCATAAACATCTTGATATATTAAAATGGACCGTTTTACACGTACAAAATTTTGTGATTAATTAAAAAAGGCATACTTCTATACAGTCGTGATGTCCATTCATGGCAGCTATATGGATGGCATTGTATCCACTTGGATCTAAAGCTGCTAAATGTGCTCCTTCTAATGCTAGAAACTGTAAATGCATGGGCAACAATGATTGAATTCGTAAAAAACCTAGTATATTCCACAAAATCACGTTTTTTTTACCTTTACAACGTCAGAGTGACCATTTGCTGATGCTAAATGTATGGGCGTCCATCCTCTTTCGTCTACAGTTCTATCAATATATCATTTACGTTCATAATTTTATATAAAATATATGAATTAAATTAAATGTAATTTTACTTACTCCATACGTTTGGAATCTCTCTTCAACAGAAGCTTGACAACGTGCAAATCTCCCGTACGAGCGGCTTCGTGAATGTTGAGAGTTGCAACAAACTCTTCTTCAGAGAGTCTTCTGCATCCCCCAGCATCCGATCCTTCTTCTAAATCATCGGGTATTGGCTTAATAAATTTAGAATATTTTACTTAATGATATAAGTAACTTCAATATAAAATGACTATGTCGTTACCTTTCCCGTGTGCATGATATCACCAATCATAGTCATGGTTGTAGGTGGTTTCAGATAAGCAGGCTCAATCTTGAGAGTTTGAGTGTCTATCGTATTATCAAACTGTTCCTCAATTTCGTCATTAATTACGACGACTTCGGGAGATAGTGCCCTTTCATCTACCGCCAATTCCTGGAGACATTGAGGGCATTCTTCTTCGGTTTCAGCGTTACTGCTATCGTCACATGGGCAGGATGAACTGTCTTCTGATGGAGATGATGATGCTGATGATGATTCTGAATCGTTTGAACTACTTTCAATGGTAGATGAACCTTCTTCGGAGCATTTAATGTTCTCTAACTCATACTCTTCGGGAGGTGATGGTGGCCTTCTCGGACGATTGTTTTCGTTTGTGTTCAAGTTATTCTGTTGCTTTACTGAAGACTGTCCTTCGCATATATTACCATTTACACTTTCCATCGCTTCGTTTGTAAACAAAACTTTATGGTTCTCTTGCTTTTGCAATAATCTATTTCTGTTCTTCTTTTTTGCTAAAAGTGGTTGCTTGGGATTCTCCCACGTTTCTTCGTCGTCAGTGACAAAATCTGAATCGGATTCGATGTCTGCCGAAAAACAACTTCCTCCTTCACCACTAGAGTCTACACTTTCCACTAAAGATGTCTCACTGAACGCTGTATCAGTCGATAAACGTGGACGATTCATAGCTGTAGAATGGCTTCTACGACATCTTGGTTTGGGGCTAGTAATTTCTATTTCAGGAGTAACTGGAGTCAAAATAAAATATATTCCTATAAAATATAACTAAATATCTAGATTATAATTTATTACACTATATCATTATCTCACCTTTTGGCATGGATTGGCGAATTGGTCCATTTTCAACTTTCCATCCTTTACCGTTTGTCACGCTCCTTGTTTCACGCGGATTTAAATACCATAGTCCTGTTTAAATAAAAATTAATTTTGAGTGTATTGTTTTATAAAATAAGCGTGAATATAACCTTACGTTTTACATCTCGCGATAAAAAAATTCACTATACCTGTCACTCCTTTACCGATATCAAATACGTCAAGTTCTGTTTGGCAAGATGTATCTCTCATTCTAGTCTTTCCCGTTGTGGTACTCTTTAGAAACAAGTCATAATTAAGTTTTCAGTTGGATAAGATCGCAAAAGAAAACATATCTGAAGAGTACTCACGTGTCTTCGTAGTAGTGGTGCTCTTACTGGTGTCTCGCGTTGTGGCACTGTATTAGTTCTCATAAGATGCGAAGGCGATTGGCGTTCAGACACCTGGCATATACTCGGTTGTACCCTTAAAAAGTAATATAAACAATAAATAATAACAAAATTTAATAATAATAATTCAAACGCAATCGAACTTACTTTGAGTGATTCCAAAAACTGGTATCTCTGGTAAATGAGGTATATTCTGGAGAGGAACCTTCTCTTCCTAAACTCTTTAAAACGAAAATTTTAACAATAAAATTGCAAATTTCATTGTTTTCACGCTTTAATATTAGAAAAATAATGAAAGCAAACACTGTTGAAATTTTATATATATTTTTTTTTCTTACTTGAAACATTTTCCTTTTTTGTTTCTTCTCTGTTATTTCTGTAAAACTAGAAGTCCTCTGTAATATTAAAAAATATTTATTCAATGCTTAATAATTATAATTTTACATTTAATTTAATTTAGATTCGTTAAACTACACATAAAATTAATTGATGCATTTAGTTTATTATGTAACAATGAGGTCGTTATAATAGACAGACGTAACAGTAGACGAGAAATAGACAAATTAATATACGAAACAATTGTTTCTAATTTCAACCAATAGCAAAACTTCAAACTAGCAACAACTGTTCTGTTACAAACTGCATCTGTAGTATTAACTTAAATCATCATTAAGCACAAATTTTTTTCTTTAAATATAATAAATATCATCATTTTACTTTAAACTTACCTGTAATCTCTCTTGCCTCCTTCCACCTGAAGCCATCAGGCATCCCTAAAAGTATGTTTTGCTTTAGTTAAAATTATTATAATTAATGTAAACAAACAAATAAAAATTTGCACTTTATTTACATTAGACAAGCGCAGTTCTGTTGCCATAGTACTAAAATATCTTTTTTCTCTTCCAAGCTCATTTCATAAGGTAAACACACGCTTTTATATTTTCTAATCTGCGAAGAAACAGGAAGAAAAACATTAACAGGAGTGAAAGCAATAAAAAAATACGATTCCGCTTCGTATACTTTATCATTAATTTATACGAAATAGAAATATATATACAGTATTTGTATGTGAAAACAGCACTTGCAAACATGGGCTGTACCCAAGCAATTTGCGTTAAAAATATTCTGTAAAACTTTAAAAATATCGGAAAGTTACGATTAAAAATGCTGGCAGAGCACGAACAAAATATTGTATACTAAAAATTTTAATGTAACCAAGTCTTGAAATCTTCCAAGAGGATTTTTTAAAGGAAAAAATACGGAAGGATAAAAATAAACGGTTAAAAAAAAAAAAAAATTTTTTTTTTTGCATATCGCACTGGACGTAAATTGCATTAGGGGAAAGGTTTCTCGTAGCTAAAAATACTTTTATAATAACAATAAATAAATTATTCACACGGTACATTTATCCGAATACGAAGAAAGATATCAGTAAAGACGAAAATTGCTTTCAAGATCACTATCAAGATCACAAAAAATAATAATAATAATAATAATTTTAGTTATCAGATAAATTTTGTTTTATGCATTTATCCATGAACGGAATGCAATTTAATAAAGTTAAAATATTTATAGATTAATAACGCTTTCAACAATGCAAAAAATGTTATATTTTTTTTTTTTTTTTAATAAAAAAATATTGGCAATTTTTTAATTAAATAAAATCGATTATACCAGTCGATTATAATTGTTACGTATTGTGTGACTTAAAAATCAATTAAATAAAATCGATTATACCAGTCGATTATAATTGTTACGTATTGTGTGACTTAAAAATCAATTGTATGACGTCACTTCGCTTATTTAAGAATTATTACTTCGATTTATCTATATCGAATTTTTAAAATTTTTCTGCAAATTTAAAATTAATTGTCCAATTTTATAATCGATGCTGTTAGAGAATAAAAATATCAGATTTTTCATCTAAACGATCAAAAGCAATAAAAATAACAATTTTTTTTTATATTGGGATGAAAAATATTAAAAACTATTAACTTTAACTATGATAAGTGAGTAATTTTGTATTTATATAAACAAATAACTTTTATATGAATGCAATATTCTTTGTATGAACAAGAACATAAACAAACAATTTTTGTAATAATGCAAACAAGTACATTTGATATTTGTAAACAAATCTAACCATGTAATTAATTATGTAAACTTTTTAAGAATGTAAATATATAACTTTGCGAATACATAGTTAAGTACTTAAGCATACAAATAAATAATTTTTGGAAGGATATGGTAAGTTTACAAATTAATAAACTTTGGAAGGCTATGGTAAGTTTACAAATTAATAATCTTTGGAAGGCTATGATAAGTTTACAAATTAATAATCTTTGGAAGACTATGGTAAGTTTGCAAATTAATAAACTTTGGAAGCTATGGCAAGTTTACAAATTAATAAACTTTGGAAGGATTCATGAACATTTCTGAATATGACCATCTGTTTACACGTATAGTGAAACAGTCAACATAGCCACACATTTTTTTACAGAAAAAAACTAAAGAATTGGTAAGACAATCTTTGTTAGGGATGAATATAGCAAATTGCATAACTGGCATAAAGACATGTTGGAAACACCCCATGATTGAGCCCACAAATTTTGCAATCTTACAGAAAAATTTTCCAGTTTTTGATTATTGTGTATGTAAATTGATTCCCCCCTTCAAAAATTTTTTGGAAACATGTCTCAGCTTATACATAAGTATATATAGTAGATAAAATTTGATTTGCTCATCATATCTAAAGTACTTTAAGATGAAAATTTTTTTTTCTAGCCTGATCGTCAAACATTAATGTGGAGTGCAACTTGGCCAAAAGAAGTCAGAGCCTTAGCTGAAGATTTCCTTCATGATTATATTCAATTAAATGTTGGATCACTTCAGCTTTCTGCCAATCATAATATTTTGCAAATTGTTGATGTTTGCCAGGAAACCGAAAAAAGTGATAAGTAAGTATAATTTTCTGTTAATTCTTTAAATAAGTGATGACTTTTATAATCCAGTGCATTTTTTAAAATGGATTTTCAATTTTTTGCCATACTTAAATTTTTTTATAGTTTACTGAAAAGGAAAATTGAAATTTTATAGGCTTTATAATGTGCTGTTAAAAATTAAAATTATATAATTTGTTGTTAATGCTTGCATCAAATTGGCACAATCATGTTGCTGTATTAGGTGATCTATTCATCCAAAATTACAGTTTATAAATAATTTGATGTTACTGTTTATATTAAATTATTATTGCTTTGGAAAGATAAGTTTATTACTTTAAAACATTTACTGCTGTAGAATAATGCTATCTATTATTGTCAGATGAATTTTTGTTGAATATTTTCAATTTTAAGTAGGTGATGAAAATTAATAAATATTGATTTTTAATTTTTAAAAATTATTTTGACAGTTTTGTTAGAATAGTGTTTATTTGGCCAATATAAAGTAGTTATTTGTAATATTACTTCTTATTTTAAATTTATGCTAGAAAATTTTTTATCCTAAATGATTGGTGCTGGACCTGTTTTGGATAAGTGGAAGTTTTGAATATTTCGATAGTTTTTCTGATGAAAGGTTAAAATAACTGGAAAGAGGTTTTGATGAGGTATCATATGAAATAATGTTAACATGCACATATGCAATTGAAAATGCTTTTATTCACTGCAAATATTGTAAGAAACATTGCAAATATCAAAAATATATTAATGGACAAAGTAAATATCTTTGAATTATGAATCAACCAGAAACATCCATATTAACCTGTATTGATCCTCAATTGTTTGCTGTTTGGATGTTCGAATAAATAATCATCTACTATGTATTTTTTATAATAAGAGAGATAAAATTCTAAAAATATCAAAGTGGTTTTCATAGTATCTGATCTTTTACTATTATTGGTAATATTGTAGCCATTCTTCATTTTGTTCTTAAAGTTTTATTACTTCAAACATTCAGTATATCAATAATGAAAGAGACTGGCAATAAATAGTTTACAAGTATAATGGATGCAAAAGTATGATTGATATTATTTTTAATAATAATTAGATGTAATTGCAATTATATTGTGTTAATTAATGCAAGTATTTGAATTAAAAAATAAATCGTGCCTATCTCCATTTACTTCAAATTTTCGATGTTTACCCCAATATCTAGCTGACTGAAACTGAGTGGTATCTTTTAAACATCTGTCTCATTCTATTGTTAAAGCAATGGACAAAATATGAATCCCATCAAAAACATCTCATATGTAAAAAAAATAAGCCAAGTACAGTATTACCGAAACAGGATATTTGTGAAAATTTAGGTTGGTTATTTTGGTTAATGCTATCATATTTTCTTAAATTGTCAAACAAGTATTTGCATCTAAATTGCAACAAATTTAGATGCAACTACTTGTTTGACGATTTAAGAAAATATGATAACATCAACCAAAATAACCGATCTAAATTTTCACAAATATACTGTTTCAGTAATACTGTACTTGGCTTATTTTTTACATATGAAATGTTTTTGATGGTATTTACATTTATTTTTAGATGAAAGCATGTTTCTGGGCGAAAATTATAACAATAATATTTTAATACATCATTAAATACTCTATTTTTATTTCGATCGAGTTGACGTTTCTAACAGAAATTTACTAAAATAATAAAATATACAAAATTTGATCGCATATTAATTAACATAAGTAACATTTACATTTATTTTTTTTTTCTTTTTCAAAATTGTGTAAATGATAGGATATAATAGAGACATTTCTACAGAAGAGGAACATCATCTAAACCTTTTAAATTTAGCCCAATTGGGTCAAAATTCCCAGATTTTAATTAAGCTAGGTTATGCCTATATTCCAAATTTGGTGAGAAATGGTTAAACAATGTAATATATAGAAATAATATTTATTTTAGCCCAATTGTGCTCTAACTTTTAGAGGATCTCAAGTAATCTAAGAAATACCTACTTCCCAAATTTCATCAATATTGGTTGAACAAGACGAGAACTAAAAGAGTTAGTGATAAACAAGCTTCCTACTTTATTCATTTTGTTCCTATTGGGCTACACTTCTTTAGAAAGGCTTAATTAATATAAATCACATTTACATCCCAGATTTCTTCGAAATCGGTCAAACGATGTGACCTATAGAGACATTTCTAGAGAAGAAAACATTGTCTTCTACACCTTTTAATTTTAGCCCAATTGGGCCAAAACTTTTAGATTTTTTAAATGAACTACGCTATGTGTATATTCTGAATTTAGTCAAAATCCGTTAAGCAATGCGATATATAAAGGCATTTATGGAAATCGGATCCCCTTTCCCCCCTTTGTTTTGACCCGATTGTGCTCAAATTTTCAGGGGACCTCAAGTAAACTAAGAAACACCTATATTCCAAATTTCATCGATATCAGTTAAACGATGCGACCTGTAGAGGTGTCTGCATAGGAGAAGAAGAAAAATGACGCTTTTTTGTCAATTTTTATACCGCTCTAATTCTATTATTAATTGGATATGAAACTTCAAATTTAGCAAACCTGTCCTATTGAATACTTTTCTCAAATGTAATTGTCAGTAATAATATTTAAGTTAAGACCAAAGTTAGAGATGAGTTGAATTTTGGCTGTAATGACTCCAAATACAGTAGTCAGTCAGTGACTACTGTATTTGGCTTAGTCACTGCCGTGCCTCTTGATGTCAGACAAAAAAAATGAAAGATTAATGTAGTTAAGGAAATGACATGGTAATAGTCAGTCAGTGACTACTGTATTTGGCTTAGTCACTTCCGTGCCTCTTGATGTCAGACAAAAAAAATGAAAGATTAATGTAGTTAAGGAAATGACAGATGCTCCAATTCAGTGAAATGCATACAAATGATCAAAAAAGAATTTAGATAAAATTAAAATTAACAAAACTGAAATATTTTTAATAAAAGAAAAATAGAGTATACAGAATTAATTTTTTTGGGGGCAAATTTGCCAAAAATTTGAAATTGTTTACATGATTGGAGAATACGTGATAAAAGAAATATATACATTTGTTCAAATTAGAAAGTTATCTTAAAAAATAAGTTTTGCAATTTATGTAAATAAGGAATTTTTTAATAAAATTATAAATGTTTATAGCAGATGAGTCTGGAATTGCATGATATGAAAGTGTGTTAAGTAAATTAATCCTTTCATTCTAAATTTTATATGAAGCTCCTTATTGAGTTTTATGATTTTGGTCCCCCTCTAATTTATTTACTTTGGGCAGTTATCTTGACTAAGTAATTTATAAATTGGGAAAGTTTGGCCTCTTGTAGAATAATAATCTTTTTGTTGTTTTTTCACACAAATTATATTTAATTTTATTTCAAAATTTAGATATTTTAACTAATCAGAGAAGTAAAACAATAGCACATTTGACAACACTGAAATTGGTGGCTTAGATAATCAGCTGATGGTGTTCATTTTGTTAGCTGTTGGCTTGTTTACATAAGTTCATTTGTTTTTTTTTTTAATATCAATAATTTTAGGATTATTTATAATTAAACAACTAAATTTATAGATCAGAACTGTAAAACTAGTGAATACAATCATCCTTTGATGGTCAACAATTTGACCTCAATTCAAGCAAATGGATTCTCATTTTACCAAATAGGGATAAGCTTCAAAAATATCATCTTTGTTTCAAAATGCTAATATAATATAATATCAAATTTTGAGAAATAACTGATTTAGGACAAATAGAGAAATAACAGTTCTGCATTTTTAAAAGGATTTGACATGGAATGTCAACAAAAGCAACTGTAAAATGTGATGATTTAGTGAAAATTAGTACCAAAATTAGCAGATAAGTATCATGATTAAACATTATTTAAATTTAAAAATTCAGACATTCTTTTGTTAAAAAAAGTAATTGTCATGTAGAAGAAAAAATTTTCTTAAAATTATTTCAATTATATATACAGTAAGATTATCAATTATCATGAGGCAGAGATGGATTGCTTATGCAGAGTAATAAATGAAAAGTTTCAATTACAAAAATAAACAGTCTCTGTTAGTTTTTGCTACTATTTGAGGAAAAATATGATAAAGAATTTGAATTATAAAAATATTTTGGAAAAAAAATTGAAAAAGATATATATTCGAATTAAACTTAATGACAGTTCATGATATTTTTTAATTTATAAGAACAAGTTCAAAATTAAAAAAAAGATACAGTAGCACACTATATTGCCATTAAATCTCAATTTTTTGTACAAAGAAACAAAAGAAATTTTAAAACAAAAAATCCAATATCCAATTTTTTACATAAAAAAAATTACATTAGGTTGTTACATGATCTGTTTGAATTAAGGAGCATTGATGATTAATAGAAATTTTATGCTGCATATATTGAAATGATAAACAAGAACATAGATTTCTAATAATGTGGTCATCTAAATGAACTTCTATTATTGACTTTTTATTATAGAAATTAACAAAATATTTTTATAAGGGGACAATGGCATTGTGCAGTTTGTTTTACAATTTGTAAGAGGTTATATTACAAATAAATTTGTTTCCTTTTTTAGTAAAAAATAGAATATTTGAATATATGTATGCACAGTTTATTTTTTAATATTAAATGTGAATTCACAACTCCATTATTATTATTATTATTATTATTATTATTATTATTATTATTATTATTAATACATTGAGCTATTGGATTTTCTGTTAAGTTGTGAAGTATAATAGACAGTTGATAGTATTATGTTAAGTTCAGTTTTCCTAATTCTTTCAGTTTTGAGGACTCTTATTGGTGTTTTTATGTTAAGATTGGTTTTGATGTTTCCCTAACAGCTATGGCAACTGTTATTGATTCCCCTCAGCTTTCCTCTTGTTGAGGTTCTTCCTATAGGTTTCTGTTTCTCTTTTTGCAGGGTCATTATTGTTCAGTTTCTGAGGTTTTCTTTCGTTCTCTCATGTTTTTTCCTATTGTTTCCCTGAATTATTTAATTTAGCTTGGAGGTTTTCTTTCGTTTTCTCATGTTTTTTTCTATTGTTTCCCTGAATTATTTAATTTAGCTTGCATTTGTACTTTCATTTATTCAGTAACCTTTGGAAGCAGGTTAAGGTAAGTATACAAATAAATAATCTTTGGAAGACTAGGGTAAACTTACAAATAAATAATCTTTGTAAGGGTATGGTAAGTATACAAATAAGTAACCTTTGAAAGAAGAGAAATTAATAACATTTGTAAGGGTATGGTAAGTATATAAGTAAGTAACATTTGGAAGCAAGTTATGGTAAGTATATAAATTAATCTTTGGAAACAGGATATGTAAGTTTACAAATAAATAATCTTTGGAAGGATATGGTAAGCATACAAATAAGTAACCTTTGGAAGCAGGTTAAGGTAAGTATACAAATAAATAATCTTCGGAAGACTAGGGTAAACTTATAAATAAATAATCTTTGTAAGGGTATGGTAAGTATACAAATAAGTAACCTTTGGAAGAAGGATATGGTAAATATATAAATAAGTAATCTTTGGAAACAGGTTATGGTAAACATACAAATAAGTAACCTTTTAAAGCAGGTTATGATAAGCATATAAATAAGTACTGTAACTTTTGTAAACAAATTGTGATATGCATATAAGTAACATTTCGAAGTATGAAAATGTGTTATAATAAGCTTATAAATTTGTAATCTTTATAAGCATGTAAATATGGTAGATATGTGAATATGTTATAAATATTATAAATTTATATATCATAAGTATGTAATTAAACAAACTTTATAAGCAGGTTTTATAACTATGTAAGTGTTTTTATACACGAATTAATATATAACATTTCTACACTTCAGTATAATCATCTATAATTCATATCCATTCTATGACAGAATTATTATTGCTTCTTTAAACTTTCGTCCATCCTCCTTTTATTACTATATGCATAAAACATCAGCATATGCACGCTATAACTAGATTTATGTAATGTTTTTTAAATAATTATCTCAGTTATTATTAAAATTTTATAGATTTCTCAATATATATATATATTTAAACAGAAAGGTTTAAAATTCGAAATATTGATTATTTCCTAGTACAATATGGTATTACTTATGCATTTATCTTGATTCGATAAATCTATTTCGCTGTAAGACTTATTCTTTTTATAGTTAAAGTGATAAAGAATTGCTGGATAATAACTTCCGCGTATTGTCTTAATTTTAAACGCACAAACTGACTAACCGAAAGCATAATTAATAACTGGAAGTGGAAACAATACGCGGAAAGCTTAGTTAATAATGTTTTTTTTTTTTCTGGATTTTCATATAAAGCTCTGGTGGCACTTCGGTTCGTGAGAAGTGCTTTATAAATCAAAATAATTCTTGTAAAAAAAAAAATAAAATAAAACCGATTTTGCATAAGATATTTGCGTGTATCGCGTGTAGTTTATCAAAATATAATACCACTCGCAAAAAGACACACCCAAAGTTGGTAGAATGTTGATCTCTTCAAGATTTACCTTCCACATTAATACCTGAAATGTTATCAAATTAAACTTCGTTTAATTTATTTCTTAATCTTATTTGCACGCATTTCTCCAACATAATTTATATCACGAATATAAATGATATGCTGTAATTGTTCGTTACCTTATTTTTGCATATGGAACTCATAATGGCATTTATCCGTGCCCGAGTTGCTTAAAATGGTTAATTTTCAGAATATGATTCACTTTAAAAAAAAACCATAAATATAATCGATTTTACCATAATCGATAATCGATTTATATCATATTTATTCATCGTTTATAATCGATTTCTTCATATTAAGGTTAATTAATCTTACTGTAAATCCAACTTTAATAACTTGAAGATCCTCAGAATTTCATTAAAAAATCAAACAAATATTTCGATGTTTAAATTTTTGCCATTTTTAAAGAGTAAACTGTTAACGATGTATCATCGAGATCATTTTCAATGATTGATCTTTCATTAAAGTGCATTAACTAGTTTAAAATACATTAAGATAGTATCTTGCAAGTTTGGCTATCCGCCATTTTTAAACAGTTAAAGTTATAAGTTAAAGGATACAGCGTGGAAATTATCTTTAATGGTAGAACGTTAATACCGAATATTATGAAAATTTAATTAATTAATTCAAGAGTTATTAGTGGGGAATATACAGCCAGCCAATATATTGAATTTAAAGCTTCAGTTTCCTTCGGAAAGTAGGCTAAAAAGCGAATACTTTGTAAACAAGCTGTAAACACTTTTGATGTGAGTTACTAATGCATGAAACTGTAGGCTAAAAAGGGAATACTTTGTAAACAAGCTGTAAACACTTTTGATGTGAGTTACTAATGCATGAAACTGAAGTAATGAAAATTAATAAAATTAAATACCTCAAAGAGTTTTCAAGTATCGTCTGTATTTCGCATTTAGTACCCAATTTTTCTTCATTCTCTTACAAACTAATGCGATAATTTCAATAATTGTTTTTACACTGCATTCACGAAAGAATACACAAAATTCATTGCATAAAACCATTGTAAATCACTCATTAAACAAAGGGTAAGGTTATAGAAATTAATCCAAATTTGTTAGATACAACAAACTTATAAAAATCTAAAAAAGAATTAATAATTTTACTGGAAAATTTAAAATTAAACAAACTGCATAGATCTTTTAGAGATATAATCAGATTTTTCAACGTATCACGCATGCAACTACAAAATATTTTTAACTGAACTTCAATGAGCTGCTGTTCACGCGTTTTGCAATTATTTTTAAAATATATTTAAATTAGATATTCTTTCCAATTTTATAAATCAAAATATACGAAAGTATTTCCCTTTAACAGTAATCTTACTCTTCTGAATCACACACTTTACCCAATTTAGATGGCATTTATATGTCTAGCTCAAGTGATGGATTTATAGCACTTTTTTCCTTCGAAAATTGTTCGAGCAAATGAAAAAAAATCCTTTATTCAAATAACGTTAAGTGAGTAATCTGCAAATTGGTGCGAAACAAGTGACACATCACAAATTTCAATACTCTATTTATACTGCCGAACCTTGGCCTATATAACACTCACTGCTCTTAATAATAACAGCACTAACGACGTCAGAGAAGTATATAGTGTGAATAACAAAAAAAATTAGGCCAAAGTATAACAGTTCTATCAGAAGAGTGGAAAAAATATAAATTAATGCATACCCTTTACATTTATAGAGAACGTGGTTGAATTCACACACAAGTTCACTTATTACATATTTATTAATGATCTAAATACAATTACTTTAAAGCGGGCATACTTAATTAACATCAATCGCATATACAGTATTCATTACGTTTGTTTACGAGCAAGCGTCACTAAGCTCATTTTTTTCAATTTAATCCATTTTCAAAATACCAGGTCATCCAAAAAGTAATGTCGTTTTTAGTATTAAGTTCTGAAAGGATATAAAAAATTATTTGCTAATTTAATCAAAAATATATCCTCCATTCGAATCAATAACACTCTTCCAATGTTGTGAAAGCTTTAAAATTCATGTTTAGACAAGCTGTGACATGTTTGAACAAGTACAGTATAAAAAAGACATTACTTATGGGATGACCTGATAATTCCTAATTTTTTATAGAAATTTAACAATCACGTAGTAAAAAAAATGAAATTCAGCATCATTGATATAAAAATATATCCTCCATTCGAATCAATAACACTCTTCCAATGTTGTGAAAGCTTTAAAATTCATGTTTAGACAAGCTGTGACATGTTTGAACAAGTACAGTATAAAAAAGACATTACTTATGGGATGACCTGATGATTCCTAATTTTTATAGAAATTTAACAATCACGTAGTAAAAAAAATGAAATTCAGCATCATTGATATCTGTATTAAATTAGATTAATCACGTTAGACTTCTTTATTTTTAACTTTTAATTCAAACTGAGGAGCATAATCCAAGATAAAAAAAGCAACAAACCAATTAAATCTTGCTTAGTAGGAAATCCTCTAATATATACTACTACTACTACTATCTGTATTGTTGTTTAATCAAAAACTTTTTCTAAAAGTAATCAAAGTGAAAATCAACTTGAAATCCTTTCCGATTGATTCGATTGGATTTATTTATTTTTATTCTATCATATCCTTTCTTTTTTTTTGATATTGATTAACTTTTTATCTTCTACAGAATTGATTAGTGCTTCTTCCTGTTTGTTGACATTTCAAAATTAAAGCTAAATTAAAAAGTACGCTATGGTTAAAGAAGATACTCAGTATGATTTCTATCTGCTTACATCCAACAATACGATTTTTATAGTTTGTCACTTCATCTTACTAAAGTATAAGAATATAAATTTGATAACATCAGTGGAAAAGCTTAAGAGATTACCTAAAACAGGGATAACTTGCATTAAAGTATGCTTTACATAAATTACTATCTTTCATCGCGGATATGGCATAAGATCACTAGAAGAGTTTCCACAGCGTAAATTAGAGAACATCAAGTTATTAGTGCAGAAAGATAAATTAATCAGATGATAATCCATTGCAATTATCTCCAAATGAATTTTTCATTCGCGTTAAGCGAAATTTATTTATGTAGGATGATCCTCGATAAATTGCTTCATCGTTACATTATCATCTGTCCTTTCTCGAGAGATAGCAAAATAATTGTCTTTTTTTTTAATATGACTTTCTGTCGTCGTAAGTGGTACAGATCTATCTTAACTTGTATAAATTAAAACGATCGAAAGAAAAAGAAAAGATTAAATCGGAAGATATAAAAAAATATACAACAGATCTTTCTTCATTACTGAAACATCTGTAACGTTCTCAGATATATATAGGATAAAAATAAAACCTCTATCAAAAAAAAAATTATAGAAAAGCACGTTTCTTATATCGGCAATCAATATTTATTTCGTAAATTCTATCGAGATAAAAATTTCATATGAAGCGAGAAACACCAATATTTAATACTCAAAATGCCAAAGAAACTTTGTATATTGAAAAATTTTCGATATTATATTTGTAAAATGTAAACATGTCAAAAGCTTTTATTGTAAACGAGATCCTATTATTCACATAAATGACAGTTCTTCGGAAAAAAAAAGGATCAGCTAAAGCCTATATACGTCAATTTTCCGATTCACTTTTGCCTATTAAAGAAAAGGAAGAATAAAAAATAAAAATTACAGAACAGTTTCGAGTATACTTTTGCCTATTAAAAAAAGGGAGGAAAAAAGATTACAGTACATTTTAATAAGTGGATACTGTTGTAAATCTACGTGTGTCAATACTGAGAACAATATTCCGTTAATCTCATAGTTTACTATGATATTCAACTTTTACTGTACTGTATTATATATATATATATCACCTGATAAAAGAATCTCTTTTAAATGACAAGTTGAATTTATTATATCTTATAACAGAATAGAATATATTATATATATATCTTTTCTGGTAGAAAATGCAGAGAGATATCACGTATTTACTATTTTTATCCATACCGAAAAGTAATCTTTTTAGGATGGAGTCGTTTTATTAATATTGTTCCGTCTGCAACACATTGAAAAATGATTCAAAATATTTTTTTTTTCCCACTATAATACCGTATAGATAAGGAAAATAGGAATTTTTACGCGTGTTGAAATTTTCACTATTTGCAGCTTAGATAAGTTTCTAAAACATCGTAAAATTATTTAAAATTTTTAGCAAGTTTAAACTTGTTTATAAGTTCAATATTTTTAATCGAAATGCGTAAAAAATGATTTTTCGGTATTTCCCATAATTTTAATTAGTTCGTTATATCAAATTGCATAAAATTTTCTTCTTTTAACAGTTTAGCATCCTTTCCCGTGTGTTCCGGATCAGCATCAAACTCGTATTTTGTATGAAAACCATACAAAATTTTCGACTTGTGAAGTTATTTTTCACATTAGAACATGCCAAATCGAATTGTCATTTTTGTCCATTCATCGACAACATGCCACTTCAGAGCAACAGCAATTTGAAAGACGGAAACAGAATGAAATACTGCACATTAAATTTTTTTTTATACATTTATTACTGTTAAAGAATATCTGTTACGTTGAGAAATTTTGCTTCTGCGTTTAAAAAGCGCTATTCACATCATGCATGGCTTCTATAAATGTCCACCATGTTAAGCAATGAAGTATCGAATTCTGTTTTGAAGTATTTTATTCCAAGTCACTTCCTGCGGGGGACAGAATTCAATCACCAACTCGCCCGCAAGAGTGATTAAAGGACCCCTTTTTTCTACACTTTCATTTATTCATCTTTCTATTCTCTTTATCCATTCTTTCAAAGGGTTAACTCTCTGATTATGCTCTCTTATCTCTTTCAATATAGATATTATTCTAAATCATAAACAATTAACATACGTATAATATGGTTATCGTACTATATATGATGCTCATGTTAATATTAAAACTATAAATTAATTCTAATTTTCGCTAATAAAGTTAGAATTAACCCATTGTATATCTACAAAGCGTTTTTTCTCCAAACGTTATCTCTATTTTTCCAGGTCATCCCAAAAGCAATGTCTTTTTTATATTTTACTTGCTCAAACATGTCTCAGCTTGTCTAAATATGAATGTTTAAGCTTTAATGTCTTTTTTATATTTTACTTGCTCAAACATGTCTCAGCTTGTCTAAATATGAATGTTTAAGCTTTCACAACGTTGGAAGTGTGTTATTGATTATCCTTTCTAAAACTTAATGCTGAAAATGACATTACTTTCTCAATAAAAACACTATAATTCACTCAATTTCAGAGAAAAATTGGTTACGACAAATATGCAAATAAGTTACGACGTAATATTATAATGTATTTGTATGACGTCACTTTTTCTAGAAGAAATGTATTTGTTAAAATATACACCACTTTACGAAAGGAGAAAAATCGTATTATTTATAATATCTAAGCGCTATTTGAAAGGAAAAAAAGGCTCTTAGTAATATTTCATTTATTTTTAGAAAGAAAATATAGATTGCCTACTTTCAGCAATCCATAATAGCACATAACAACTAATTTCCTAGAAGATCCATAACATTATCCGATGCATTACTTATTTAAATTGATCCAGAGCTGGGAAAAAAATAAACGAAGAATAACCGCAAAAATATTATTTTTTAAAATTCATGCGGAAAATTTTTTTTATTTTTTTAAAAATTCAAAAACGGATACACGTTACAGCACGTGCTATTGTGTGATCGATGACGAATTACTACCGTCCTGTGACGTCACGCAAATTGCACCGACACGCCCCCGACTAAAAATAACTACGGGAGCAAGATTTAAATAAAATAAATTCCAGTAAAATCATAATTATCTACCGAAAGATGTGAAAAAAAAAGGGGAGATAATAAAAATTCCGCTTCTTCTCACGTACAATAAATGAATGTTTGTTCGATTCTCTTCTATTAAATTTATCGAAATCTTTGCGACTAATTTCAAAACGGTATTTGTTGCTATAGTAACAGAATCCGATTATGAAAAAAAAAGGGGGAGATAATAAAAATTCCGCTTCTTCTCACGTACAAGAAATGAATGTTTGTTCGATTCTCTTCTATTAAATTTACCGAAATCTTTGCGACTAATTTCAAAACGGTATTTGTTGCTATAGTAACAGAATCCGATTATTATCTGATCTACAATTGCATACACATATACTACTATACACACGCAATTTTCTAGGGGATTATACGTTTCATCGATTTAAATCCGGAATATTTAACTTTTATCTCGATTTCCTTTTATGTGTTAAGAGATTCGGTTAATCGCAACGCGTGTCCACCAAAACGTATTCTGCTTTGATTTAATAAAATTACCAAATTTGCTTATTATATAACGTAAAAAAGCAAATAAACATTTACCTGTCTGTGTAGTTAATAAACTTACTGAAAGGAAAGATAAAATCTCTAGTCGTAACCACACTCGAACAGAATGTCGGAAACAGTAGTTTTTAATTAAAATTCATGTGGAGAATTATTATTATTATTTTTTATTATTAAAATGCTCTACATGAATGGTGGAGAACCAATAACTCTACCATTCCTGTGGATTTGCAACTTATTGATGAAATAAACCAATAACTCTAATTAAATTCAATCTGAAAATTATAAATCGTGTTTTCCTCAACTTTTGAAGTAACTGTAAAAGTACTATGTGAAAGTTAAAACACAGAAAAAAATATTTCTGATATCTCACATAAAAGTACACAGACATAGGTGTATTATTGTGTTATCCATACAAATTTAAAATACACAACCCTATAAGTGTATTTTTGTGTTATGAAATGTACATCTACAGTGTTTCTCTTTTGTCCGTGTCTTATTTTTTGTGTTACTTCACATAAAATTACACAGGATTATACGTGTATTATTGTGTTATCCATACAAATTTAAAATACACAACCTTATAAGTGTATTCCTGTGTTTTGAAATGTACATCTAGTGTTTCTCTTTTGTCCGTGTCTTATTTTTTGTGTTACCTCACATAAAATTACACAGGATTATAGGTGTATTATTGTGTTATCCATACAAATTTAAAATACACAAACTTATAAGTGTATTTCTGTGTTATGAAATATACATCTACAGTGTTTCTCTTCTGTTCGAGTCTGTACTACTTCAATAATAATAAATTATTAAGTGTATTATTGTTTTATCCATACAAATTTAAAATGCACAAACTTATAAGCGTATTTTTGTGTTATGAAATAAACATCTACAGTGTTTCTCTTCTGTTCGAGTCTGTACTACTTCAATAATAATAAATTATTATATTATTTTTCTCACAGATTAAATATCGATAAACTGTAAATTATTTAACGTGTTACCACTCGATACTCAGTAAACAAATAATTTATCTGAATTTTTTATTTCTAATCACTCTAACTTAGATCCAGCAAACAAACGGAGAGTTTGGAGTTATTGCTTTATTTTTATATATAATAAAATTATTGCAACAGAAAAAAAATCTCTCTTTTTGATTGATTTCCGTGGCTTGGATAAAATATTGCACGAAGATGCTTTGGCAGTGATTACCACCACTGTAATTTAATCGCCAAAAATCTAGTGTTGCGTGTAATTTGCATTGATTTCCCATTTTTGGCGATGATATATCGATAACTTATAGAATTTTTTTTTATGTAAGTCAACAGCATGCGTCACACTTGCAAGTAATAACCCAACTGTTTACTGATTTTTATGCTTTACCTTTTAACTTGACGTTAAATTATTATTTATCGTCGATTTTCACGTTAAAGGGGGTCGTGATTGATGGATCCCTGTAGATGTCTCCACCAAGATATTATTTATATGGCATTTTACCAGTGATCGAGCACTAGTAATGTTTCTCCTGGGGTTATCTCATATATTAGTCAACGAGTTGGAATAATATACGGCAAGTGTGTGCATAATATGGTAGTGCGTTTATACTTTTTCATTTAGTTTGCTGTTCGAAGAATTCCCTTGTCATATAAATCATAACAGTTGAGTTAATATTTATAGTTTAGTATATTTATAGTATGTACTAACAAACACAACTCTTGAACATCATAAATATTATATGTGTAATTATACTTCTCAGTTGTGTGGTATGTTTATTAATTTACTAACAAACACAACATACTATAAGAATATATTGACACCATTATATAGGTACCTACTTATATGATATTTATGATGTTCAAGAGTAGTGTTTGTTAGCATATAAGCAGTCGTTTTGTATATTAATAAACAGAACCAGGGATTTCAGAGAAAACGCGAGGTCCGGGACAATTAATTTTGAGGCCAACAAAAGAAGACAAAATTGACAAATATACAGTAGTAAGTGCACAAGAAAAGTAAACAAAATTGAGAGAGAACTTCAAATTTTGACAAACACTGAAGTTCGAACAGTATATATATTTTTTCTAACATACTGAACTATAAATTGAGGCCCCTAAAATTGTGAGGCGCCCTCTATGCCCCTTCTGATAGCCATGAACATACCACACAACTGATAAGTATAATTATCTAAAATTATATAATATTTATGGTGTTCAAGAGTTGTGTTTTCAGTATATAAGCAATTATTTTGTATGTTAATAAATATATATTAGTTTCTTCTGTAGTTTTGTATACAAAAACTGTTTAATTGCGTTAAATTATACTGTAGAGCGTATTAATTTTTTTAAAAGTTAGATTATAGAATTATTTACGTATACTAATCTGCTAAATGAAGCTATAACTTTGATATCATAATTAAACTTTCTCGTTATTCTATAAACTGTAACACAACGGCAAGTGCATTCTAGTTATCTGCTGCTTTAACTGTAACTGCAGGCAGCTAACGTTTATAAACTGATAAGGCAAAGAGTCATTTACAATTTTGTTGTTTAAAAAAAAAAAAGAGAGAGAACCATTAACATAACTAATATAATTTTCGTAAGAGCTGCAAATTACTGTTCTCATTTTTATTCGGTCTCTTTCAACAGTCGGACATTCAACGAAATGTATTATGTTGATTGTTTTGTAAGGTGGCTTCTAATAATGTAGGAAAAAAAATGGCGCATTACGTACGTTTATGATGTTGCACTTCGCATTCTACAGCAGTACCAATTACGGCGAATTGACTAGATAACTGCTGAATAAAATATATTATTGTACTTGATACCTAGGATATACATCGAAACATAGTTTAATTATTTCTTTATTGCTACATTTATGGCTAATAGTCATGCTTTAGCTCGAACGTTTGGGTGGATTCGATTTTCTGTTTAAATGCATTCCTAGTGTGGAGACATTCGGTTAAATAAAGCTTTTTTTTTATTATTGTTACGCTCTGCTATGTAATATAATAAAATTGTAAATAGTTTTTCTTTTGTAGGAATTGTTCTGTGTGTTTAGCGCGACGGTATTGTTTACAACAATAGCGCAGGTGTCTGAAGTTTTAAATAATAATAATAATAATAATGGTAATCAACGATAGCTAGCATATCACGTAATATCTAATTATTAAACCGAATTAGCAGATAGCATTTCAAGTGTAAATCATTATTAAATCATTTGTTAGACGGTTTAATTAATTAAAATTATTCACATTAAACAAATGGTTCTATTAACAATGCACGCTGAAACTGAAATCTTTACAAAAGAACAATTGATAAATTCGAACAAATATTCGGCATATTGTTAGAATGAAACTGGTTGTGGCAGTTATTTTTTTAAAAAAATTTTCGAAAATTGCTAATTTTTAAAAAATTCCTGTGACCGAATGACATTTTTAAAAGTTTTTAAATTTTCGAAAATTGCTAATTTTTAAAAAATTCCTGTGACCGAATGACATTTTTAAAAGTAATTTTTAAAGCATTATTCAAATTACTGTAGTTTATCACAACGTTTCGCCATTTTGATTATCATAAATCGTTATCGAAATATTTAACAATTAGCTGAACTAAAACTATAAAACAATTTTGGTAAACAAAATATTTATCTATTGCGATATGAAAGCTAGCACATAAGAATTAGATAGAAAACGTTTGTTTGTTGAGTTATTTTTGTTGCTATATATATGCATATAGTAAACAAACCTTCTATCCGTGTTACTGAACTGTGTAACGGTGACAGGTGGAAGAGGGAGGAGGGGAGAAAAACCTTCTTAAATATAGATTTAAAGTAAACATCGTGCATAGAATTGTTTAACGAATATCGCGTGTTATCCACACGTGATAAAATCCATCATATCTATCAGAAAAATGGTCGATATCGAACGATTGTCGCCTTTTACACCATCTACTAGCAACTGCATTTTTTATCTCTAAGTTACCAGATAACCGCACTTAATGTTGCACATAAATTTTTGGTTTGAAAGCTTTTAACAATAATAATATTTTTGCTATTAAAGTACAGTATTTAGTATAATCTAAATAAACTTGTTCATTTCTATTAATACAAGTATCGTAGGACTTATTCTGCTATTTATAACAACAGCAACAATTTCCATCTGTCCGTATCTTTTACGTAGTCAACATGTTTTCCTCTCTCTCTCTCTTGACTTTTGAAGAAATCAAGAGAGCAAAACAAAATTTCAGCATCCACTTTTAGAGTTTGGAAAAAAAAAAAAAAAATTTAATCAATATTATTTCTTATGATTTGGCTGAAACTTTTTATCGATGCTTTCAAGCTTGATTTTGATGATATTGCTAGTCATATACTTTACAAAAAACATTTTCCCAAATTGCTCTTACTTTCATTTTGATCCACGTGCGAGATAATCTCACAAAAACATATTTTCGGCAATAATTTTTTATCAAATCTTTATTTTTATATTATTTTATAAGTTTTGTACGTTTGCAGAAGTAAAATATTCTTTCTAACAAATAATAAAAGGATGCACATGATTTTCTTTAAAGAACAACAACAAAATTCGAAGTGAAATTGTCAATAATTCGGTAGAAATGTGCCAATTGTGACATACGTGTAACGACAGTTGTGTAATTTTCTTTATCCCAATAACAAAAAATGTCAATTGTGGAAAAGATTTCGAACAAAATATTTCAGATTTATTAACTACAACACACAAAAAAATTAAACTTCATTACTCTGTTAGCTGAAATCTATATAGCACGACTTATTAATTATATAAGTTCAAGTAGGCCAAACAAGGAATGTATAACATATAACGTATAGTAATTATATAGAGTTCTAAATGGTTAAAACGTGCAGCATATTAACGATCCTTGGCAGTATAGTGTACAGACTGCAATCCCAATTATTGTATATGATAATATGGCATTATTCAGCCTGTAACCCTTTTAGTTTTCATCACGAAAGCTAACGTTATAACAATAGAATGTATCAACTGAGGTAAACAGACATAAAGAAAACTCTGTGTTTAATGTTTTACTTTAATATATTTCGGTTGGCATCTTTGTAACTGATATACATTTTATTTAAAACATCAAGATCTGGTTTGTAATCTGCTTTTCGGTAAGATCTGTTTAAATTACTTTATCCTTGACAAGATCTATAACAGCATTAAGTTTGCAAAATACAAGAAGAAAGATAAGAAACACGTTAATGAAAGCAAATTTCACCATGGGAAAAAAAAACAACTGCAAACAAACAAGTTGACGAATTACTTGCCGTGATGAAGTTCGAAAAATTTTACACAGAACAAAAAGAATTGTCGACAATCAACTTTATCGGATTTGTAATTTTCACACAGAGTAATTGACTTTTTAAAAAAATAAAAAAAAAGATAAATGAATATACATATTTTCTTTTTTTTTTTTTTAAAGTTAAATAATTTAAAGAAGGAAAGATTGAATCAGGTAAGTAAACTAAAAAAAAAACGTTTCGAGGAAAATAATCTAATATTTCAATTCGATATTAGATTATTTTCAAATTTGCATCGATTTTGTTCTAGTTCATATGCAATGTGTTAGCTTTCCTTGGAAATTTATTTATTGACTAAAAGTATTTTCAGAGAATTGTGATGAAAAGTGTCCTTTATCATTCAAAACTAATTTCATTTGGGTTTTAATAACAAATTCTTTCTCTTCCTATTTTCTTGTTTGAAGAATAAATTTAATTATCAACTTTATTAATTTTTTTTCCCTCTCTTGAATAAATAAATTAAAAGATAAAATTTTTTTTTAAGGAAACTAGTTTGATATGTTAAGTTTAATAAACGGAAAACTTGTTTTGCTTAGTTTCTTTATTTTTAATTTAAATACCGTATTGAGATTTTTACTTTATAATTTTTTTTTGTCTCGAATTAATTCATTAGAAATTTTGTAAATTCTTAAAAAATTTCTTTATTTTACTGAATAAATTTAAAGAAAGTCTGTAGTATAATTACACTGATTTTTTTCAAATTTTAAAATAAGATGATAGATAAATTTTATTTTTCAATTATTTAAATGATTTTTTCTGGTTTAAATACATTTGTATGCATTCATAATGCAAGGCAAGATGTAAGGGCCCTAAACTGCAGGAATATCTGCAGTTTAGGGCCTTAAATCTTGCCTTACAATTACTACTTACCTGAGTAGTTGGTAGTAGTTTACAAACTTGTGCAGCGTTGCCGGATATTCAGTTATTAAGTTTGCAAAATACAAGAAGAAAGATAAGAAACATGTTAATGAAAGCAAATTTCACCATGGCAAAAAAAAACAACTGCAAACAAACAAGTTGACGAATTACTTGCCGTGATGAAGTTCGAAAAATTTTACACAGAACAAAAAGAATTGTCGACAATCAACTTTATCGGATTTGTAATTTTCACACAGAGTAATTGACTTTTTAAAAAAATAAAAAAAAAGATAAATGAATATACATATTTTCTTTTTTTTTTTTAAAGTTAAATAATTTAAAGAAGGAAAGATTGAATCAGGTAAGTAAACTAAAAAAAAAAACGTTTCGAGGAAAATAATCTAATATTTCAATTCGATATTAGATTATTTTCAAATTTGCATCGATTTTGTTCTAGTTCATATGCATTGTGTTAGCTTTCCTTGGAAATTTATTTATTGACTAAAAGTATTTTCAGAGAATTGTGATGAAAAGTGTCCTTTATCATTCAAAACTAATTTCATTTGGGTTTTAATAACAAATTCTTTCTCTTCCTATTTTCTTGTTTGAAGAATAAATTTAATTATCAACTTTATTAATTTTTTTTCCCTCTCTTGAATAAATAAATTAAAAGATAAAATTTTTTTTAAGGAAACTAGTTTGATATGTTAAGTTTAATAAACGGAAAACTTGTTTTGCTTAGTTTCTTTATTTTTAATTTAAATACCGTATTGAGATTTTTACTTTATAATTTTTTTTTGTCTCGAATTAATTCATTAGAAATTTTGTAAATTCTTAAAAAATTTCTTTATTTTACTGAATAAATTTAAAGAAAGTCTGTAGTATAATTACACTGATTTTTTTCAAATTTTAAAATAAGATGATAGATAAATTTTATTTTTTAATTATTTAAATGATTTTTTCTGGTTTAAATACATTTTTATGCATTCATAATGTAAGGCAAGATGTAAGGGCCGTAAACTGCAGGAATATCTGCAGTTTAGGGCCTTAAATCTTGCCTTACAATTACTACTTACCTATATTAATAAAAAAATTACACATAGTAGCGTGTTCTGAATTGCTCTATCAATAAAAAACAAATCTAATTTTGTAGAACGATATCAAAAAATTGTTCAAGGTTTCTGAATTAACTGATTTTGACGAAAGAAGTACAATCGTAAATTAATTTAAAACCTTCTCTTTCATCTCAGAAATCATCTTTAACTTTTTTTTATAACAGCGAACAGATATACACTCATGAACTTACAAAAATATGAATCAAGTTTGTTAAAATAAAAATTTTTAACGTGCGATGAACTAAATAAATAGTTTTATTACATTTAATAATTAATTGTGCATTTTATTAATTATCGTCTCTTCTTCGATATTTAAATTTAAGCTGTACAAAATAAAGTTAAAAAATATATTTTAAATATGGCGTAATTATTGTTTCATTCATTTGAAGCTAATTAAATAAGTTATTTGATTCCTTTTCGAAGTAGTAAGAATATATTTTTGTGCGGTGGAATAGTACAGGAACAAAAATTGGATCATAATTGTTGTAAAATATTGGAATAATAACGGGAAAATATGACGACACTGAAAAAGAGAAAGTGATATTGAAAAATGTCATTTCCAACTGCGTTTAAGCTTTACTACTCGTGCAATAAGCTTCATTATTTGGAAACGTCAACATATCGGTAGTATACTTTCAGATAACAAAATATTTAACATTGAATTAGGCAATAAAAGTGAAGGGACCGTGAAGATAAGAGGAAATTCGAAATAATCGGCTTCGAAATATCAAAAATTCATCATATCTATATATACAGTTTTCTCGATAAACAGATAGCTTACTGTTGTTGTATCAGAATTGAATTTTTTTTTTTGTTTGTTTGTTTGTTTTAAAAAATTCGAGTTGTTTAAAAAATCTAAAAATAAGAATTTCATTTAAATAATGTAATTTATACTATATTGTCTTATGCATAAATATTTTAGTATGTTATTCATTATTTACATATTAATGACTAATTAATTAAATGTAAATATGGACGTGAGTAATTTATTATTGAAACACTTATTTTTATTTAATTATTTTACCAGTAAATAAGTTTTTATTTTTACTGACTAGAAAGGATTCCACATGATTGTTTTCGTTATCAAAAATTTTAAAATAAGTAAGTTTTAAAATATTAATAATTAATGTATATACTCTTAATGATTTCATATATAATTCATTAATTATATACGTAAGGATTAATTATAAGTACAAAAATTCATTAGAATGTAACAGGGATAATTGAGTTATTATTATTATTATCAGAATTATTTATTTTTTTTATTATATATTAAGAAAAGGTAAATATATAGTTGAATGCAAATATCTGCCTATTAATGCAAATTTATTTATTATCTTGTATAAAAATATTAGTACTTTTTAAATCTCTAAATAATTTTGTTAATATATGATATAATTATTAGTATTATTTTCTTCTTAATTTGTGGAATTTATAAACATGTAGGAACATTGGAAAAAACATCTTCAATTTAATATAAATATTGAATGATTTTATGAAAGACTTCTTACTTATATTACTTTCAAAGATTATGAAAAATGTCTACAAAAATTACGTGCAGGTTTTAAATGCTTAATGAGGCAACAATATACGTTCTAATAGGTAATCTACTGTGTTGCAGACTTATCTATGTGCAGTTATTCTACATATACAGTATGCATTATTAGGATATCGGTTAGAATTTAATGTTATTATCTATTTTATCTGAAAACATATATGCACTTACCTCAGAAAATTTTCTTTTAAATTAAATATGCATCGTACAGTTGTTACAATTATTTACTGAATTATTTAGTTACGTCCATCACTCAATTTTTCTCTTATTTAATATTCATTTTTTCATTTCGTAGTCTACGCTTTAGAATTTCATCCAACATTAACCTTTACATTATACCTATCAATCGATGCGGGCTTTATATTTCAAGCATTTAATTTTAGTAGATCTAATTAAACTTTTTTTGTTACGAAAACTTTATTTACTAAGCGATTTTACTACTAATTTCTACGTAATTTCTTAAGCGGATGATCTATTGATCGTGTTATTACCAACTTTAATGACCATTAAACATTTCTTAATACATGAGCACTAACTCGTTACGTATTAGTTATAAGAGAACGACTTAACCAAAATATAGAAAATTATGTCATTAAAATGCAAGAATATGATTTTTTTAATAATTCAGAAAAATTGTCATTCATTTTCATGCAGATATAAACTAAAACACCCTACAGATAGTTGCAAACAATAACGTATAGAATTCTCTACATCATAGCATTTAATTAATCCAATTATTTTATTGATTTATAAGATGAAAGTGATTCTTGAGATGTTATTTATATGGTTACACACTTTGTGATTAAGTTTTTTTTTTTAGATATAAAATAAACGAACAATAAGATAAACTTATCAGTACTGCGCTATTATTATTCGTTATTATATTCGTCATAATTATTCAGTTGTTCATTTACAAAGCAGTATTATGATTCTTATTCAAAATTCGCAAAATTATACACTTATAAGCAATTATCATTTCCTATTCAAAATTATATGACGATAATAATATAAACATAACTAAAATAATTCATCTGTAATATTTACAAATTAGATATTAAATAGTTTATAATTCGAGTTTCCTATGGAGTAGACTCAATTTTAAATTAAGAAATTTAATATCTTAGAAGGAAAATTTTTAATAACTCATTATTATTTTTAAATATAACAATCTGCCATACTGTAAACACACATATATATATAGCATATATAGACATGTTGAATAGTATGGTTATGTAAACAATATTTGTTGAAGCACAGAAGAGACAGAAGTTAATTATATTTACTTTAGTTTATAATAGAGTATGGAAAATTGACAATATTCTCCAAGTTGCTTCTGGCATGTTCTTCAGTTTCTCCAATTAATATTTATATTTATTACCAAAATATAGTTTCGTTATAATTAAGAAGTATGGTATAGATCAATGGTTCTCAACCTTTTTTCTGTTGAGGAACACATTTTAATATTTTAAAATTCTCAACCTTTTTTCTGTTGAGGAACACATTTTAATATTTTAAAATTTGGCAGCCGCCTAAATATTTTAAATAATAATTTAGATTTAACAACAAATTTTTATTATCTAAATATTTTAAATAATAATTTAGATTTAACAATAAATTTTTATTAACTAAATCTAAATTATTATTTAATATATTTAACAACAAATTTTTTTAACATTTTAAAATAATAATTTAGATTTAACAACGAATTTTTATTAACAAATTATTGTAATTGAAGGGTTTGATGCAAAAACCAGTTAAGTCCACTTATGGTTGAAAATGAGTTATTGTATGAATCATATATAAAAACACAGTGATAACTTATGATTCAATTTTGGTTTATATTTTGTTGTCATGTTATTTACGTCCTCTTTTACGAGTCGTATGTCAAATTTTATATATTTGATGCAAAAATCGGGTAAGTCCAAATACATATTCTTATTCTCGAAATGTGCTTTTTTGTGACTTAACTGGTTCTAGCACCAAACCCTTCAATTGATCTTATTTATTACATTCAGATTATAGACATACTCGTACACAAGATCATTAAATTATTAAGTTATAGCGCCATCTGCGAATTTTATCTTTTATAGAGAATTTATAATTTTAATTAAATTTTTATTCCTTAATTTATAAATTATGAATAACGACAAAAATATTTTGGCTGCCGCAGAAATTGGAGGATTAGATTTTTCTAACGATACACTATTTATAGAAATCGGTACAGTGGTTCGCCTGCAAAAGAAATATCCAGCCAATCACGTTTCGCTATTAATATATATACTATGAATTGTCCGCTCATATAAATGAGCGGAAATATAATCTTGTGATTTAATCTAATAACGCTATATATATAACGACAAAAACACCTCCGAACTCGTGTAGGGAATAGATCGGAACGACAAAAACACCTCCGAACTTGTGTAGGGAATCCAAGCGAGAATCGTAAAATGGCATCTATTATTACGTTACAGCGCCATCTGCAGATTCTGTCTTTTTAGAGGAATTACAATTTCAATATTATTTCTATTCTTTAATTTTAAAATTATTAATAACAACAAATAATTTGGGCTGTCGCAGATATTCAAAAATTAGACCTTTCAGAAGATACCCTATTTATAGAAATCAGTACAGTAGTTCAACCGAAAAAGGTTGAACTACTGTACTGATACAGTAGTTCAACCTTTATAAGTTGAACTACTACAGTTATATACAGTAGTTCAACCTAGTATCTCAGTACAGTAGTTCAACCGAAAAAGGTTGAACAACCGAATCCAACCAGCCACCCACGTTTGACTATCAATAATACAGTATAATGATTCATGCAATTACATTCATACAATCCATTCTTAGCACACCATCAAAGATTTGGCGGCACACTAATTTACTTAATATACTATTGGAGAATAAAATATTTCATTTTAATTCTATTCTAATTTATTGCACATATTTATAGAATAAATATCATAGAATTGATTGCTATTTATGGAAACTACTGATAAGATTACTAATTTTAACAAATCGATATTTATTAATTTCAAAGATCATCTTTAGCTTATATAATGCATTGAATAAAACTATTTTATAACTTAATAAGAAAAAAGTGCATACTAGAGAAAACGAATCTGTAAAGACCATTTCTTGACGTTAGAAAGATTATTTTCTAGAAAATTTAATTCCCATCAGTATATAACCATTATGGAACCATTTAAAAAGACTTACAAGAGTTCTTTGTATAATTTTTATTATGAAAGATATAAGAACAGGTAAAGCTTAAATTACTCTGCTATTAATCAACTCTGCATATCAAATTTACTTAATAACTAATTTTAAAGAGAAAATTTGTCTCGAAAATTTTCTCTCAACTGATACTTACTTTTAATTTCCGTTTATAAATCAACTGTAAATACTGCAAAATGTTAATAGATTCGCATTTAATGAACAAATTATTACAAATGAGAAAGACATTTAAATGTGTATAAATTATTTTAGAAATTTGCTGAAATTTCAAATATCAATACATAAACAGATTTTTTTTTTAAACCAGCCAAAATTTTTTATTTTAAAATGATATATTTATAAACATATATATATAAAACTGTGATTTAAAAATAGATTTCAAATACTGTATACGTTACTTTTACCAGAAATATGTTTAGAGTGCTATAAATATGTAGTATCATTCATTGTATATTTATAGTGAGATTTTCAACCATTCAAAAAGCACTAACAGTTAGAGTGAAAATATTATTATTCTAAACCATAACTTCGAAATATCAATTTCGTTGCTAGAACATTGAGTTAGACAGAAATCATGAACAGAATTGTTCTGTTTATCCTGTGACCATTCACTGTCAGATATCCATCTTTTTGCACCATTAAACAATTCCATGTGTGGAGAATGGTTTTGGAAGCATTGATGAAGTGCATGCAGCAGTTACGCAATGGATCAAAGCCGCAATAACATAATTCTTGCGTAATGATGCTTTGAACATCGGTGCAAACTATGTTGAGTAAATTGTAAGTAGAATGAAATATAGCGGTTCTTGACTTCAGGTATAAAATTGCATTTTAACAGAGTAAAATTTCCGAAATATAGCTTTAATGTTTTTACATAATGTTAGGTTCTGCAGAAACTTGAAGTTTAAAAAAAAAATACAAAATTAATAAAGAGAAAAATATTACTTTAACTTTATATTTGAAAAAAAAAAACTGTATACGATTTCTTCTTTATATTATATTTCGTACACATTATTAAGTAATTAAAATATAATTTTTGATACACATTATTATAATAAATAATAATTATTTCATTATTAAAATTAATGGAACTATCAATTATCTTGTTTACTATTCCACGTATCACTTATTACGATCATTAGTTTGAATCAGGAGCAGTTTTGGAATTTTTTTTTTATATTTTATAATAATAATTTATTATTAATCTGAATTTTTATAAAATTTACGATTTTCATAATAGAAAATAAATATTTATATTCAGAATTTCATAACAAAAATTAATTCTAGTTCTGATATCGACTAAAAAAATAAAATAAAATAAAATGTGAAATCATAAGATAGCGTAACACTAATTATATTAATTTAACTTATAATTTTGATGCAATTTTTTTGCTTGAAAACATTCAAGAATAGGCCTACGTAGTCAAGTTTATTTTCTCTATATAAAGCTCTCGAGTATGTATATCGATTTAACTCTTTAAATATGATATTTTCTAGCGAGAGAGGCAGAATGTTAATTAAGCTATTAATGCTAGACATTTTAAGCAGAATTAGTACCATAACAACATTTTTTTAATTGGGAAAAGTTAAGGTTACTTAGCGGTAGAGTAATTTTGTATTATACTTTTTTCGATAACAAAAGCAAATTATTAGAAAATTCCTGTAATCGAATTGTATTATCACTTTTATAAAATTTCTATAGCAATAATAATAGATTGATATAAGCTGCATAATTTCCCTATATGAAAATCCCATATCTCACCGCTTGTTCAGTTTAAGGCCCTGCATTAAAGTCTTTAGGGCACTCTTTGAAAGATAATGTCAGAGATAGTGTATAAGTTCAATAGTTCTAGCAATTTCTCTATAACTGCTGTCAAATATCCGATAAATTAAGTTTAGATGTTCTCAATGTCAAAATAAAAATGATTTAACTAAATTAGACCTAAAAATTGCAGATATTTAATTTCTGTTTAAAGAATTAAGAAAATTTCTATAATTTTAATGAGTTTCTAATTTATATATATATTTTCGAATTCATGTTGGTTTGCACAATATTTTGTAACATCTCAAGCTAGTAATGAGATTTTTTGATTCTTTATTTGCGGGAAAAATGCGTGATCCGTATTGAAGGTTATCGTGTCATTTCGAAATTGAAGTATTATTGTATTTATTTTAAAAATAGAAAAATTTTTTACGTTATAAAAAATTAATGTTACTCTTGAGTCAGTCGATCATCATTTATAAAAGTTTTAGTGTTGAAGAGAAATTATTTAATTAAATTAATGCATAAGAAATATTTTCATTGAAATGTTGACGAAATGGGAAAGAAACAAAATCTGTTTCGATCATCCTGCATTTTATTTTCGTTACAATCTTCAATTATTTTTCAAATGGTCGTAAACCGGATAGAAAGATTCCTACTTATTTTTAATAGAATAGTTCTAAACCATTGTTCTAACTGTTAATTAAAATTTTGAAATCGATCAAACTTCAACAGAACTTGCGAAATGATGTAGAGAAATAACGAACAGACATGCGAACGGATAATTTATTGCTATAGCGCTTTTTTCAGATGATCCGAAGAGCTTCATTGAACCATGTTAGACTGGTATAGTCTATAAAATTTGATCTCAGTTGGAACTTACAGAAGTTATTGATCCGAGATATGAAAGAAAACGTAAAGATTCACGATGCTGATTATTTTTAATAAAGTTCAAAAATGGCTTTCATTTACATGCAACCAAAATTTTAGTTTATTATAAACAGATTGTTTTAAAGGAAAAATTCCTGTTTTAAAATATCATATGAACTAAATTCTTATATTAAAATTAATGATAATCTTTCTTTCGTCTTTTAAGAGTTATAATAAAGAAAATCAATTTTTAAATTTTAGATGTTTCTAACAATTCATTCGCTCAAGTTTTTTAGTTGCAAGGTATATCTGAGCATTACGCTTGAAGTTCCGTGAATTTTTTTACAGCTAGAATTTTTTATGTTATTATTTATAGTATATTTTTATATTCCTTGTTTATAGTTACTGTACCTTCTTTTCTCTATATACATAATATAAAATTTATATTAATAATTCAAATAACGATAATGTTATAATTTTTTTTATACAAAAATAAATAATTTCTGTTTCCATAACAAGAATTTATAAGATAAAATAAGTAGAAAATATAAATATAACATTGTCAACATTATAGATAAAGACTGAATAAAAATATGTAAATTAAATTGAGTTTATTTATTTATTCCTTTAATAAAACAAATAAAAATATAAATATTTAATGAAAACTAATATTATTTTTGTACAAGAATTTGGAAATGTAAAACTTTCATTCATTCTTAGAAAATTACAAGAAAATATTTCAATAGAATATATATTTTCACTTAAACATAAATGAAAATTAGTTTAAAATTTTGTGTAATTTATCTCCAATATATAATTTAAAATTTATTTTAAAGTAAAATAAGTTAGTCATTATCCCGTTTTTAATACATAAATCAATTAAATTCGTATCAATAAAATTCAATAAAATTATAAATCAAATTCTATTATCTCATTTTCAAATTTTACACTTTAGATAAATTGTCAAATACTGAAGGAATTATTAGAGTAATTTAATGTAAATTAGTAAATAAATTAAGCACACGTTTAGTGAATTCGTAATATAATTGCGTAGAGATAAAACATATAAATATGTATTGATTTGGAGCTTTTAGCATTATCACTATACAAAAATATTCCTCGATGTGTGTATGTATATTTATCAAAAGTTAGAAGAATATGAGCAGTATATAAAATAAAACTTTCGAATTATAGAAAAGTTTAAATTATAAATTTTGGTATTTCTATACAAAATTTTTTGGCATGTAGATTGTTTCATAGTTAATAGAAAAATCGTTTATTTTTAATGAAGTAAAAATTATATTAGAAAATTTATTTATTTTTTATGTAATTTTTAAATAATTCCTTACGAGAATAAAATTGATTCTTATGATTTTTTTAGTTAATTATTTTAGATAATTTAATTAAAATTTCTATTAAATATTAATTTAAGAATTTAGCATCTCTCAATGAGAAATAAAGAAAACAATATCTTTTATACATAACTTTTCTGATCATTTGTACATCTAGCTTTCTTTCTTTTATTTTTTATCTGCTAGTATCGATAAGAACTTATAGGATGGGAAGGAAATAGATCGATTTCTGTGGAATTTTGTTATCATTATTTTTTCCTAACGTCAAGAATACAATCTTTCCAAAATCTGTTAGATATTTTCTTCCTCCGAGAAAGATAAAAATTTAAAATAGAACGAACTGCTAATGAACGAAACTAGTTCTTCATGTACATAATGATAATTAACAAATTTTGATGACAGTATTATAACTATTTCATCAATTTTTAAAATATATTAGTAGTAATGCCACGTTTTTGGAATCATTAGTACAACTATATATTGAATATATATGTAATTAACCGAATCAAATTCTATCAGTATTTGGCTTCATTACTCGGAATAATCAAGTAGAATTGTGTCTATCTCAATTTTTCCATGACAAAACTACGTTATATAACTAAAAAACTCCAATAAAAGTTTTTTAAAAGCAATATTGTAGTAATAAAAGTCAACTAAAGCATAAATTTTTTTAATATATTTCGGTAAAGTTCATATTCGATAAATTTTAAATAAATTACCGAAAATTGGATATTATAAATAAATAAAAGTTAGTAATGTGAATCTATATAGTTTATATGAAACAAAATAGGAATATATTAATATATAATTATGTTAAATATTTCGTTTTAACTGAGCTATAAAAATAATACTACAAGCATAAGAAAAGATTGTTCAAATAATTTTATAAATTATTTTCTTCTTAATGTTTGAATCTTGTTAAAACAAACCCATTTATACAAGCAAGCTGCTATATGCTATAGTGTATACTTGATGTTTATCACTGATAGATTATGATTTTTATAATAAATGTATTAGTAGTTGTGAGATTCATATGCGATAAATTGCTTCAGTTTATTTCTAATGCATATGCTTTAATTTCATAAATTTCTAAACATGATAGATACCTCACTACCTTATATATTATATTCACTTTTTATCAAAATTCTCTAAATAATTACAGATTCTATTCTTCTCATTCTCTGATATATCGCTATATCGTTCTGATATATTGTTTTCACTAATGGCGAAGACGATATATGAAGTAGCGAATTTGATTTTGAAGTTTATAATATGAATCTACTAGATTACTTTCCGTTAAGCATATTTCCTTAATTAAAATATTTGTAAGCAATTTGTTATTAATGTCTTGAAAAACATATCACTACATATTCGGGCTTATTTCTTGCAAAAATTATTTTTCAAAGCCTTTATTAGTTCTAAAAATAAAAAAAAAAATAGTTTACTTTAGGTCGAGAAAAAAATCACAACAATAGAAATGAGTAAAGGTTTCATGATCAATGCTGCGCTCTGGTCATCTTTACTTCTGGGTAAACTAGTTATCCATTGAATAGGAGATTGTTAGGTCCTGCTAACAATCTCTTATCAAACATTATCATCGAGTGCTAGCAATACCAGATCAATCCTTGAAGCATTTATTGTATTTATTAAATTATCATTCAGAGATATTCTTTCATATTTAATAATTTTTACTGTAAAACGAGAATTTAATATATTTAAAACATAATCCTTAAGAGATGCTTTAGAAAGGCAGAAAAGTTAAAGATATTAATCTTGTGTTTAAATTAGAACATGGTGTTTATTAATGGAACAATAGGTTACAGTTTCTTTACCAAAAACTTAAGATTAGTTCTCCAAAGCAATTGCAAACTCCTTAAGTGAAGATCATGAACCTTCGATTGGAAGATAAACAAAAAATATATGCCCATTATTTTAGATAAGATAAAAATTTCCTTATCAGTAAACAACTTTATCAATTTGATTCGGATTTTGAAAAATATTTATTTTCATTCAGAAAAACAACAGATTACATACAAATACTTATAAATAAAATTTAATTAATTACAAACTAAGCCATATAACTTACTTTTAAGCTTTTGCAAACAGCAAATAATGGCATAGTTAATTTTTGAAAAAAAAATAAATAAATAAAAATAAATAAATGAAAATAATTTTATTCTTGAATGATAAATGATATTAAAAATATGGCCACTTTAAATTTATGCCATCTTATAAAGGGATGATTTATGAACATTAAAATTAATAAGTATACAGCTTGGTAAAAAGAATATTCTCCTAAATTTTAAATGACCTGCGACGGTTGTTCTTGAAATATTCTGCGGACAAACATGTGTACAAAATATATTCTTAAGTTGAAAAATAATTTCTTAAAAATAGAGTATTTATAGAATAAAATTTAAACTCTTATTCTAGTTGCAAATTTGTTCGAGTTAATTTATCGAAGAACTGTCTGATGCATGCTTTCTAATTTGAAAAGCACAAACAATCGTTTCGCTAACTGATTCTAATAATAGCAACTAGAAAAAAATTAAACAATTTTTATATATTTTTAACTAAATTTGAGAGTTTCAAAAACCTTTCCAATCAAACGAGTTCGGTGTGCTATTTATCACGTGATTTGAAGACAGTGCCAAGAATCAATAATCGAAAAGAAAGCGAAAATCTTTCGAAAATATCAGCAAATTCCTCAAAAAAAGAAGAAAAAAAAATCAGAAAATTCTTAGTTCCACTTTTTAAAATGCGAATAAATCAATAAAAACATAAATCAATATAATCATTAAATAGATCACGATACTATCGTAACTGTTACGCTAGAATGATCCGAGATAACAAAACTATTACGGTGTATAAAGAAATTACACATAATACAACATTATTTGCTACGATTTTAAATTCCTTTCGTCAAAACATCATCAAAAAATCGATACTGCAGTGCTTAAATCCGTAAAATTTTGGCGAAAAAACTGTTATATCAGCATAACAAAAATCTATAACAACAAAACTTTGTTAAGCGCTTCGATATTATATCTTTATAATCGAGTTTCTCCAAATTAAAATAAATAATTCTGTTTATTAATAATATATAAATGCAATCGTTATACATCATTAAATGTCTTGACACAATTCTTATCATTTAAGTAACAAATTGTTTGCTAAACAGTTATTAACATAATATTAGAATACTGAATAATTATAAAATCATGTCAAAGTTTGCAAACCAGGTCACATCTACATGCATGGTCGAATTTCAGTTTTACTAGCAAATTAGCTAGTGATATGCATGCTTTAATGTGTGTGATATTGTTCATGTTATTACATTCAAGCTTTAGTTGTTGTATGTAGAATCATCGATTCTTAAAATTAACGCTATATTTGAATGTATCTCGTTTTTAAAGAGAACTATACTTTTAAAACTGTACCTATACGTGGAATTATCTCTTATCTATCATCGTAGAATAATGAAACGTTATAAAACGTAACAACATAGAATGTTTAGTTAATTAGTACAGAACTTACTAAAATAATTTTCATTTAATACCGTATAAGGTTAATGTAAAACCTATAAACTCCTACTGCTATTTTATTTTTAAAACATTTAAGTCATCTGGACGTATCTAATTAATAAATTACCATAATTAACATAATTATATTATTTATAAGAAAAAAGTATTTTCTCGTGAGTATGATATATATATATTTAAAAATTTCATATAGAGTTACGATTAATTTAAATAAACTGCAGCAAGAAATTTTCGTTAATTGAAAGTAATTTATATAATGTAAGCTATAGATTCTTCAGTTAATTTAGTCCACAGAGTAATGACATTAATATAACTTTTAAAATAATTTTAAAAGAAATTTTTACATAAATATTAAAATTTTGAAAAATATTATTTATGTAAAAATTTTAATTATTTTAAATATGTATATATAAATACATAAATTTGATAAATTGATGAAAATATAATTTATTTGAAACTTATTGATTTATTTGTAATCTCAGTAAGATGATTAATTTCGTTTCAACTTTTAAATTGTCGAGAACTCATTTTTTATAATCCTTGTTGTGCAGTTTAAAAAACAGAATAGAAATAATAACTGTAAATTAAAAAAAAAATAGTAATAATTTGAAGATAAACTAAGTTGAAATAAAAAATAGAATGTAGAGAAGAGTAATGGATTAACTCGGTTTAATTTATTAATTTAAATAAATTTTTAATGGAAAAAAAACTATTAAATATCAACATAATTATTACTCGTAATTACCTTTACATAAATTGAAAAATATTAATACCAATTTAAAGTAATAATAGGACGATTTTTTAAAATTGCTCTCGGTTGATTCTTTGTTCTCACATTACTCCTTTTCTTTATTACGTTCATTTTCTTTTAGAGAACATTTTTCGATTAACACGATAAGTGGACAAATTACTAAAATTAGAAGAAAAATTCTCAAAGCCAATTTCGTTATCAAATGATGCTAATCCAAACAATTTGAATTGATCCGAATTAATCTGTATTATATTCGATCTACACTTAAAAGAGATTGGCATCTTTCCTAACGGAATCATTTTCTCACATTTAGCTCACAACTAAATATAATAAAATATTATTTACAAAGAAATACTATATTTGATTTTCTTGAACGAAAATTCACATTTTTATCTTATATCAAGGTGATTATTGATATATTCTAAATGCTCAATTCATTATACTGTAGTTGCTTAATTAGATAAAATATCTCTAAATATTTAAAACTTATATTTCCATTTATTATCTCGAATAAATAAATAAAAATAAAATTGTTAAGCTAGTGGTTGACATTATTTTAACAATAGACACCTTGTCATAATTCATTGGCTGACTAAGAGTAGCCATTAGTGTATAAAATTAAAATCGCAGTAAGCCATTAATTTCTAAATTTTCTATTCGCATATGCCCATACTGTAAACATTTATGTTCTCTCTTATAAATAAGATTAAGCTAAAATGGACATATGCAGTAGAAACAACATACCGTTGATTAATTGCTTAAATTATTATAGAAAGGTAGCCACTACCAACGTAGGGATCCTAATAAATAATTATTTTTAAATGCTTAAAATGGTTTTGTTTCGGTAGGAATTAAAGAAAATATTAAAAAAAAGAGAGATGAACAAATAGTTTAGAATGCCATTTTATATCAAAATAAATATTATTTAAATTTTTGAATGATAGTTTGTCTATAAACTACTTAAACTACTGTGGAAATTATTGATATCTTTTTTATTTAAAATAAAAATCATAAGTAATATATTTTATATGAATCTAATATTTCATTCAAGAAAATATTTTATCTTGATTTTATTACAGATATCTACAAAATAATTTTTTAGAAATACATTAACTTCATAAAATAAATATCTGTATAAGTAGCATATATATGTAGATATATAATTAAATAATTTATTCATATTTTCCATAAGACGCGATAAAAAAAAATAAAAACAACTCTCGTTAGGACATTCTATCTATATTTGAGAATTGTTCTAACAGTATTCTTCACATTTCTACCGACAAGTCTGCATTTTTAATGAAACGAAATTTTTATTTATTAATTAATTCTTAAAATGAAATACATTAACTTCATAAAATAAATATCTATATAAGTAGCATATATATGTAGATATATATTATATGAATAATTAAATAATTTATTCATATTTTCCATAAGACGCGATAAAAAAAATAAAAACAACTCTCGTTAGGAAATTCTATCTATATTTGAGAATTGTTCTAACAGTATTCTTCACATTTCCACCGACAAGTCTGCATTTTTAATGAAACGAAATTTTTATTTATTAATTAATTCTTAAAAAATAATATTGTTTTTGCTTATTGATTACTAATATAGAGAAAATTCAACAGGTGGAGAAAAATGGGATACAGCTTCAAAGCGAAAACTGAATAGACATCAAAGTAGTGACACATAGCAATATTGATGGCACTTTAATTAATATTGATCTTTAATAGCATGAACCAGAAGTTAACGTGTCACAACACATGTACTTATCTGACAGTTGAACTTGCGGAAAATGTGTATCTCAAATTCTGGTATACACTCCTGTAGGTATATTAAAATTGTATAAGAAACTGTAGTCAAATTTCACATTCTACAACATGCACGCATAGTACTTTTTATTGAAAAAGTTTAGAGGATATAGAGACAGAAGAGAAAGATTAAGAAACGTTGTTGTAGTAGTTCTATGATGAAAATCGGCATATATTTGGCCTTTGGTTATCCGAAGTTTTGCACATGCTCCAATTCCAAATATCGTTCAACCTGATCTCTTCCGTTATTCAATATTTTTTTAAGCCATAAACCATTCATAATTGAGAAAACATACAGGTTTCTTTTTCATGTTTTCCTCAATATCCACACGAATAAAAAAATGAAAACTTATACATAACAGACTAAAAATATTAAAAAAAAAAGAAAAACATTTTTTCTTACAAAAATTTCTATTAGGTAAAAAATATAAAAATAAACTAATTATAAATATTATTAAATTAAAAAAATTATAATCTATTTTATCGAATATAAAAATCTATTTGATGAAAATTTAATTATTTACTTAGATAATGTAAATTATAAACTATTATGTAAAGTTATAAAAAGACATCAATCATTGTAATTATTTTAATTATTTAAAATAACAACAAATTTTAATTAAATAAAATTATCAGCAGACTTTAAACTAAATATTTAATGCCTGGTTTTAATCTTAAATAAGGAAATTTAAACCGGAGGAAACTTAGTTATAGTTTCTTTTCCGTAACGTAGGAAGATAATAATTGGCTTCCGTCATTATTTCATCGAATTAAATAATGAATAACTGATTATCAGAGAAGAATACATCTCACAGGATTTGCTTTTGTTAGTTAAATGGATAACTAAAAGAATTCACTTTTATTACATCACCTATGTCATAAACAAGTTATATTTATTTTACTATAGCAATCCCGAGTACATAAAGATAATATGTACGCGGAAAGTTTCATGAATTACAAAACTTTTAACAAGTAACGAGCATTGTAGTACAATTTGATGACATGTCATAAATGAAATTAATAATGATTTATTAAAATTACATTAATCATTTAATTACACATAAATATTTAATGTTGGATCATTATACCTTTCATTAAGAAGAGTCAATAAAAATATGAATATATTTTTTTGTTTAATGGAATAATTTATAACAATATGAAATCCGAAAAAAGTATATTTAGCACCAAAAAATTTATTTTTACAACTTATTCATACTTTTCCTTTTATGCCAAGAAAAAAAATAAACCGTATATATATTTTTTATTCTTTAGAAAAATCTACCCATTTTTATTTAAAAGAGTTATTTTATACAGTAAGAAATTTTATACATTTGTGAAAGTTTTATTGTTATGCAAGTTAGTTTACTAGTTTTCTTATATTTTCAAAAAAAATCTTTCTTTGAAATTTCTCATCCATTGAGAGAAAATAATATAATAAAACAAAATATAAAAGAAAAACTAAAATGCAAAAATTATAAATTAAATTAAGAATTCAAACTTTTTAAGCTTTTTAGTATATTAAAAAAACTGTCAGGAAAATTATTTCCATATAGATATTATTAACGTTATTTTACAGACAAGTTATTATCGATAAATTTATGCGATACAAATATATTTTGTTTTTACGCCATTGTTACATCATTGGCGATTGTGATGTCATAATCCATTGTTATGTTCGACTCGTTGCTCAGCATAAGTAAACAATTTAACTGCATTATTATACAAATTTATTTCTTTAAAAATAAAAAAAATACATGTTTTCAGATCTGAACTACATTGATTGATTATCAGAAAAACTAAGCCACTTTTAACTTCTTCGAGTATAAAAAAATAATACATGTTTTAAGATCTGAACTACATTGATTGATTATCAGAAAAACTAAGCCACTTTTAACTTCTTCGAGTTTAATTCTTCTACAGATTAAAATCAAATAAATCCATTTTTGGAGTATTTCCCATAATTGCGATCGATGCTTTCTTTCTTTTTTTTTCTCACTGAAGTGAGTCGAAATTTTCATTTCGGAAAAGCTTTTTATCTATCTTTTTTTAATATAAAATTCGATTTAAAAGTTTCACTTTATAACTGATAGTATGAAAATTATCATATTTTATTAATAATAAATCAAGAGAAATAAATAATTAGTTTTAAATAATATTTTTTGGACATAATAATATAAATAATTTAAAAAGTTGTAACATTAATTCATACAGAAAAATTCGTAATTTAATAAATAATTTCTTGTTGTTGTTGTATAGTTATATTGAAGAAGTATAGTCTATTGTCAAAATTTATATATATAATAATTTATAATAATATGAAATCTGAAAAAAGTATATTTAGCACCAAAAAAAATTTATTTTTACAACTTATTCATACTTTTCCTTTTATGCCAAGAAAAAAAATAAAATTAATTATTTCAATACAGTTTTGCATTTTTATCAAATATATGAGAATATATTTGACACTGCACTTAAAGAAATCTTGGAAATTTGTCAGTGATATATTTATAAAAATACTGTTTATTAAATTCTACAGCTTTCACTATATTATCAATCATACTAAAAATTGAATTTAAAATATACAATTTATGAAAATTTTATATAAATATATATATCCTCCTCAGATGCCATGTGTCCCATGAGACACATGGCATCCGAGGAGTTTAACTGC
>AYEL01052527.1:0-20226 GCA_000484575.1 Olivierus martensii
CTAAATTTTATTTGATAATCACTATTTATATATTCATTTCTAAACCTTCTATCATATTTCATAAAAATTTTATATTTCTGATAAATTTTTTTATGAAATTTTTCCAATTATGGTATTTAAAAATTATTTAATAATTTTCAGATTTTTATATAAATAATTAGCATTGTTAATTTTTTTAAAATATTTTTTTAAAATATTTTCTTGCTAATATATAAATAATAATTAAGAAAAATCCTAAAAAATCCCTGAAAAAACAAAAACTATTTAATTGCGAAAACAGTCTTGGCTTTTCAGCCATCTTCAGTTGCTAACCTTTCAGGATAACAATTGAGGATGGCTGAAAAGTCAGAAGTATTATTGCAAAAAAGTAATTTAAATTAAAAAATAACCTGATTATTTTAGGCTTGACAACTTATCATTTTTGGAATAATAATAATATTTTCTCATATAATATGACTGTTCTTTTATCCTATTTTTTACATTTTTATTCAAATATCTGAAATAAGAAATTTCTAATTGTTCTAATCATGAAATATATTACAAAATACAGTATATGCAATAGTTTTATATTTCTGAGATAGTATATTTATCCTGCTTCAAGTGCTTGTTGTGATTTCTTATGTATAAATTATGTTTGTAACTCGTAAACTTCTACAAAATTAAAAATATGAAAACCATTATGCATATTCAATGTTTATAATAATCATAATAATTCATATACAGTGATACCTTGGTTAACAACGAGTGGTTGAAAGTAAAAAATGTCTTGGTTAACGACGCATGCTTTGGTTAACAACTCCTGATTATGTGAACTTCCAACAAAATAGAGCTCTGTAAAACAGCTCGTCATCGCATCACGTGATTAATTAGCTCAGTCAATCGTTATTTTTTTAACAATCAATTTAAATCCGACAATATCATTATTAAAATTAATAAAATTATAATCATATAAAAATATATTTAACTAAATGATAATTAACATATAATAATGAAAACAAATTATTTAATTAATTAAAAATAGACGTGCAACAGTTCACTAGTTTTTAGTTTCTTAAAAGATGATTTCTAGATGATTATTATTTTATATTCTGCAAACAAAATCTAATTCAATTGTTTATTTGTGTTATATATTACTTGATACCTGCAAATGGTGTGACTTTGCAGTTTTGGATTCCATTAGAAAAAAATAACATCTGTCCGAGATCATATAGTTCATATCGACAATAAATCGATGCGTGTCACTTTTCATTTGCCATCAAAAAGCAAAATCTCTAAGGTATCAATCCTCATCTGTATAATAATCGTTGAATCTATAAGCTGCTAATCAGTTTTATGGGTTCGTTTGTCAAAAAACTCCAAAGTGAACCCAATTATCCTTCTGGGGGCTTGTTTGTCAAAAAACTTCGAAGTGAGCCAAATTATCCTTCTGGTATTCATTTGTCAAAAACTCCGAAGTGAGCCCAATTGTCTTTTTGGTGAAGATTGATAATATTTGTCAAAAAACTCCAAGATGAGCCCAATTGTCCTTCTGGTGAAGATTGATAATTAAAAACTGTTTCCACAAACAATTCATTTTATTAATATTAATTTTTTGTAGCAAATATAACAAATAAATGATATTTTCCATATTTTTAGGACATTTTAAATGAGTTTTATCTGAATTTTTAATATTTACTATGGTTGTGGGAAGGAGCCGGAACGAATTAATCAATTTTCAATTAAATCCTATGGGGAATCGCGCTTTGGATAATGACGGTTTTGGTTAACTATGGTTCTGCTGGAACAGATTACCATTGTTAACCAAGGTACCACTGTATATTCATTTTTATTCTTGAATAAGTTAAGAAAATATCTAAAATGCATATCTGCATCGAAAAATAAAAAGACTTATAAAGAACTTGTATATTATGTGGAACAACATTTTCACTAAAAATATACCAAATATTGAATTAATGAATTATTAATGTTAGGCAATAGTTAAAAATATTACTGTCAAATAATAAAAATGGCATACTTTTATGACTAGAAATCATTTCTTTAGAATTTGTAGTTTGACATCTAGTTTTTGTTAATAATTATCATTTCTTTTTATTTACAGTAAAAATAAATTTATTAGCTTCTTTTATAATTAAAAGAAATAATCTTGTATTTAGAGCTTTTAATATTGAGTAAATTTACTATATTACTATATTTATGAAATATTTGTTATAGAAATACAGTAGAACCTGTATAAGATGACCACCTCCCATTCTAATCAAAATTAGTTGTTTATACAGGTGATCATCTTACAAAGGTTTATTATAATACAGCATGTTTAAATGAAACAAAATACTTTAATAAAATCAAAATGTATATTTTTGTTACAATTTATAACACAGTTTATCATTTATTCAAAAACACAACATATTTAAAGGGATGAAGGGAATAAATAAATAAATAATTAGTATGGAAAAAACTATCAATAGTGTTTTGTTGCATCCCCCTTTTATTTTTTTAAATTTCTACGACAAAACAGTGTTTGATGTCATTTAATTGAGACAACAATTTTTCATTATTTTCAATTGTTGATGCCAGTTTAATTCTTCAACATGTTTCTTGTAGGGTGTTTTTCACTCTAAGGTTGCCATTTCCGTTGTTCCTCCATTTAGTCAGAATTTCTTTTTGAGACAGTATTTTGTGGATCTGTTTTTCCCCACGTTAAAGTTTTCTGCTAATGCTCGTGCAGAAAGACCTTTCTTACTATCTTCAATCATTTTTATTCGCTGTTCTAAATTCAAGGCATTAACTTTCCGTTTAGACCATGGTTTAGCCATGTTTCAATATCCAAAGTCCAGTGATAACATCATAAATGTATGAGATTACATTTGATTTATACACTTGCATAGAACATACACATCTGGATCTTGTAGCTGATTGTTTTCACTTTCCCTGTTTTCCCTATATCATTTTGCCATAAGCCTTCAAGTTATGATTTTTAACGTTTTTAATACAAAATTTAGTTATCATATCATAGATATAAATCTAAGAAATGTGCATAGTAAAAAGATATCGCGTTAAAGTAGAAATGATATCATGATTTCATTATTCCAGTGCTCTCCGTCATTCTCATGGTATGAATGATGGGGAAAAATTCGCAGGGTATATTTTTTTCAATTGTAGTGGTTTAGCTTTTAAATGGAATTTAAGTTTAACAGAAAACGATACTGATGTAAGCAATAAAATTTGTCAATTAGTAGTGATGTTAAAAAATTATGGTTGTCATAGATGGTTTCATTTTGCATTTGGTCTATAAAAATGATGGTTGTGGTCGCGTTAGGGAGGTAGTCATCTTATGGAGGGTCAAATAGCATTATTTCTATGGGAAAAAATTTAGTTCTCATAAAATCGTAGTCATCATGTCAGGTGGTCTTCTTACACAGGTGATCGTGGACTCAGTTTTCACTGTATTTATAAATGATTAGGTATTTAAATAATATTTTAATGCTATAATTGAAATGTATGATTATGTTAGTTTTGATAGAAAACTCAATAGCTAATGATGTATACAGTAGATTCACTCTTATCCAGTCTCACTTTAACTGGCCACATTTTCATAGAGCTATGTACAGAGATAAAAATAAAAAAGGAATAAGTCATTCAGAAGGAAAAAAATTTCATGAAATTATGATAAGATATATCAAATATCAATATAATTCAGCTGTTATTTAAATAATTCCTATCAAAAATTGGCATGATTTTCTGATTTTTGCTTCAAAAAATAAATTTAAATCATAATGGCAAATGATTTACTGATTTTTTTATCTAAATAAATGTTATTTATATAAAATTTATAGGTTATAAATTAAAATAATTAATATACTTACAATTTATAAATTCAACTGTATAAATGGTATGCATGTGTTTTTGAATTAATCAGCGATTCATTTATCTGACCTGAAATCTTGTCTCATAGAGGCAAATTAACAGAGAGGCTACTGTAAAATGTACTTTAAATGATTATATAAAATTAAAAAATATAGGTCAATGTAAAAAATTACTTATAATTTTGATATATACAAAGTTTTATTCTGGAAAATATTTTTGGTTAACTAATATTACAATTATTTTCAATATTGTAATAAACATAGCTAAAAGAAATTCTTTAACTATATTCATTTTGAGACTGGTAATTACTTTTTAATTAGTCAAAAATGTTTTGTAGAATAAAAATCTTTGTATAACTATTCTGAATACTTTTTGTATTAATATGTATATGATATGATATGTATAGGATGTCATCAATAAAAATATTAAAGTATATAGAAATACTATATTGTGCTTAGCTAGTTAAATAAATTTTTAGAAAATCTTTAGAATATAATACAGGAGTGATCAAACTTCATGTCACTATAAGCCATATAGGAGAATCTCAAATACTCGAGAGCCGCAATCAGTTTATTTTTGGTTTAATGAGAGCCACATCATTTTTTTTGGATAATCATAACAATAGTTTCAAAAAAGTTATTATATATTTCACATGCATTTATTTAATATAGATCATGTTAGTTTTTACAATAAATAAATTACAAATATTTTTAAATTAAATTAGGTCCATATTAATTATTGACTTTCATAGTATGGAGCCACATTGAAGGTAGCAAAGAGGCACATGTGACTCACAAACTGCAATTCGGCTACCATGGATATAATATTTGATTATAAATTGCAATAAATATATTCTTTTGTATCATAGCAATTGATACAAAAAATAATAAACCTAAGAAACCTAACCTAAGAAAATATGAAATAATTTTATATAATCTTTTTAACTTTAACTATTTAATTTTGAACTGTTATATTACATTTCTGTCAATTTTTATATTTATTCTAATAATTTCTTTTTTTTTTTTTGATATAGTTTGAGTTTTATAATTTAAAATAAATTTGATATTTAAATGATGCATTTTTTATTTGTATATTTAAAAATATTCAGCTGCACCTTATTGGATTGAATCACCAAACAATACAAATGCTGCTGAAGGTGAATCTGTGAAGTTTAAATGCCATGCAGATGGTATTCCAGAACCCAAATTGCAATGGTTTGTAAATGGAAAACCTATAGATAGTAAGTAACATGATTTCATAATTGTTTTTCTTTTGGAGTAATAAAATAATAATATATTCTTATCCTGGTACATTGTCATGATACATTCCTGAAAAATGTTTATAAATCAAATTCTCTTAAATTGAGGACAAAGTTATATTAATTTAAATGGAAAAATTATAATGCATTTCTTATCCTTAAAATTTTATCTATTTTTACTTAGTATATTATCTAATTAATTTAGTAATTCAAATCAAGGATATCATAACATAATTTATAAAAGACATCAATTGGATTTCTCTATATAAAAATTTGTTAATTTCCCATTCAGAGCATCTAGGATTAAATCCAAATCTCACACTTTATAAAATTAATATGAAGTGGGTCAGATCCATTACAACAATCATTATCCTCTATATCCATTTGATCCATTCATTTATGTAGACAGGGCTACTTCCTAGTCAGTACTTTGATTATTAAGTGATGAGATCGCTTAATAATCAACACAGATTAAGATTGACTCATTGACTGATAAATAGTATTAGATGGGAGAAATAGAAAATACTTCTCTTACATTAATGAAAGTCCCTAATAATTTTTCTGCTGAATGCTTGAAATCATATATCAGTCCTCTATATTACATACACTCCTTGAGTTATGAATATTCATGCTTATGAATGTGAAATTTTATTTTCAAATTTCATGAAATTTCAAAAACTCTTCAATAGTTTTAAATAATATGATAGCAGACTGCTCTAATAATCAATATTATGTAAAATTACACAGTTGATTAATATTATACAGTGTAAAGGTAAAGCACTATTAGCAGTATACACTGTATAATTGTAAGAGTTTAGATAGTTATTAGTTCAGAAGTATAGTTGATTAATATATTATGATAGTATTTCAAGATGGTAATGATTACACCAAAAATCTCAATTTATAATCAGAACTTTTTGTTGCAAATCTATGACATAAGAAACTTCTAATTGAACCAGTTGTGAAATATATTATAAAATACAATTCATAAAGTTATTTCAGTACTTTACTGCATTAAATATTAGCAGTATCTGAGTTACAAACAATTAAGTTATGAACAAAACATTACGTATAAAACATATAATATATATTACATATAATGTAAAAAACCAATTAATACAACACTAATAAGCAGAAATCAACATAAAAACAGTTTAATATGTGAAATATTTTCAGAAAATTCCATCGTCAGCACAATACATCATAAATTATGGAATGGAATTATGAATCAAGCATCTTAAGAACTTATATGATAATACATATAAATTATATTCCTAGCTTGAGGAGCATGTATATTCGTATAGAGATCTGGGATCAACACACCCAGATTTTTGTAATGTACAGGCCTGATCTTTTGATCGTTAATCTGTTGGCCACTCTCATTATTTGTAACAATCTATGAATGCTGCTTTTAATTGCATATGGTTGATAAGTCACTGAATGCTTAGAAAAGAAATCGTGTAGAAGATAAAGAAAGCATTAAAATAAAGGTTTATGAATTCAATGAAAAAAATATCAATTTGTAGCATTCATGGAAAAGTTAACTTCAAATAGTTTTGTTATGGCATGTGGATATTTAAATCCGAAAAGTATCTTTACACTTTTAGAAAATTATTAAAAAGATACAAAGAAGGATGGGCACTTAAGATTTTTTGCATTCAATAAAGAAAGTATCAAAGTTTTTTTAAATAAAGTGGACACTATATGGCATCCATGATGGCGCCAAATATAAGTCTCTTCTCAAAATGGCTTCACTGCAGGAAATGGCGCAAGTTGTAGTCTGATTTATCAAATTTAAATCTGCAACGCAGGTACAACATAAATTTCAGTCTGCATATGATCGAAATCCACCTTTAAGACTGACAGTTTATGCATGGCATAAGAGATTTATGACAACAGGTAGCATTTTGCCAAAAGCAAAATCTATGTCGGCCTAGCAGAAGCTCCGATGATGTTGAACGAATTCATGAATATTTTCATCGTAGTCTTCGTAAATTGATTCATTTGATGGCCCATCAATTACAAATACCTAGATCAATTATGCATGATGTAATGTTGAAAAATCGAATTACAGCGGCCATCGGGACTGTTGATTCTGTAATGCTTCACAGAACCTTGCCTGAAATCTCTTACTGACTCAATGTATTGTGTGCGACTAATGATGCACATATTGAAATGTTGTAAGATTTGTCAAAAAACTTTGATACTTTCTTTATTGAATAAAAAAAACCGCAAGTGCATATCTTTCTTTGTTTTTTTAATGATTTTCTAAAAGTGTAAAGATACTTTTTGGACACCCTGTATTATGTAAAATAAAAGTACAAATTTCTTATGATTTTTGAAAACTCAATAAGTTGTAGTGTACTGTGAAAACAATAAATTTAAGGAATGCCATTTCAATAAAATATACACAATGTAAGTCATTCCAAAATTTCATATTTATTTAAAAATTTTAAAAGCAATACAATATTTTTTGGTGCAAAAGCCATATGAATATAGGTAAACTTTGACTTATGAAAGATTTCTAACTAAATCCTACTGTTGTAAATCAGAGCTTGTCAAATGTCTGAAATGCTCAAAATGTATGGTTTGTCCACTATCAATATTTATTATTACATTCCACTTTATTGTAATAAATTTAATGAACACAGAAATACAAGAACCAGACATAAAATTGCTGCTTTCTGTATATCACACAATTCTTCATGGACTCAAACTTATATCAGTTACATAGACCAATCATTGAATTTACTAATTATGTCACTGTCATAAATAAGAGTGGTAATATGCCAAAGATTATCTATATCTGTAAAGGGTTGAATTTTTGAAAGCTTTTCCAAAAATATTCTCAATATTTTTGTTTTGAAAAATGCATTAGATCTAATAGACTTGTTTGGATAAAGTTGGGCTAAGATTTTTTTAATATTTATTAGATTTTTAATGTTAATTCATTGGATATTTAGATTAAAACTATTTTTATATAAGCTTAATAGTTAATTTTATTATATGTTAATAAAATAAATAATGAAACAAACTTTTAGTGCATTGTTTATTTTATTGTTTGTTAAAATAAATACTTTCAATTATATTTAAATTTAATATTTTACTTTATCAGAAGCAATATCTAATCCAAGAAGAAAAGTTCAAGGAAACGTTTTACATATTGAAAATCTAGTAAAATTAGATACAGCTGTTTATCAGTGCAATGCTTCAAATATACATGGTTACGTATTTCGTGATTTTTATTTGAATGTATTAGGTAAGTGTTTTTTTTTTTTTTAAATTATCAGATATTTATTTAGAATATTTTTATAACTATCTATTTCTTTCCTGATTAAAAACATTAAAAAGAAAATATGGAAAATTTAAAATGATTGTTTTAATTAGAAATATAATTATATATTAAATACAAGTTGTTCTTGAATTTTCACTTCTCTTTGAAATTTTTTTGCTATATTTTTAAGAAAAACACGTAAAATAAAGAAAATTTTTAAAGTAATTTAAAAATTTTTTAAATTTTAACTAACAAAATCAGATTTGAATTATAAGAACTCCCGTACTTATGATCATTCAGCTTATGATAATCTGATCTTATAATTGCTTTTATAATATTCCAAACTTGTTATTTTCATAGCACATTAGCTATAAATACTTTTTCTGTTTTATTAAAAATTTACAGTAAGCCAGTAACTATATAATAAAGCAATCACTTATCACCTTGCAGGATCTGAGCTCAGTCTTCTAGATGTTTTTTTATTATTTTGAAGAATCCAGGATTAGATTTGGACGATTTACCACTTAAGTAACCATATTCCATTATTTGCTATTGCTATCAAAATTATTATTATTGTTGGTCTTTTTGACTTAGCATTTTTTCGACCTACAATGAGGTTTTCAAAACATAATCCCAAAAGTAGAGGAGCATCTGTATTTAATAATTAACTGCTTAAAGAGCATCAATGATTTTTAATATACAAAATATTATGCACGATATAGGAAAAAAACCACTTGCTTTTATACAATAATGGAGTTCTTAACAACACTAGTAGCAAGTAACAAAGAAATTTTAATTTCGTAAAACGTTTTCGGACCAGTCATCGGTCCCTCATCAGTACAAGTTTCTTAAGCATAGAACATTCTAAAAAGAACTGACTTTAAGCATAGAACATTCTAAAAAGAACTGTCAGTTCTTTTTAGAATGTTCTATGCTTAAGAAACTTGTACTGATGCGGGACCGATGGTCCGAAAACGTTTTACGAAATTAAAATTTCTTTGTTACTTGCTACTATTGCTGTTAAGAACTTCATTAAAATATTACGCAGATAAAATATTTGGGATAGTTTTTAATAATACAGTGGATATGAACAATTAATAGTTCTGATATAAATATAAAAATTTCTGTATATTTTGTTGTTTTGCAAGATTGAATATTATTTTATAGTAATTTCTTTTATATATATTTTATGTTCATTTTTAAATTAATTTGCTTATAATAAAAATGTAATAATAATTATAATTATATAGCATTACCACCAACAATAATTGAGCCTCCAGAACCTCTTGTTAAGGCAGTAGTTTCCTCAACAGTAATATTACGTTGTAAGGTATTTGGTACACCTCATCCTGATGTTAAATGGATTAGTGATGGACAGGAATTAACAGGAGGAAGATATAAGGTTAAGTTGTGAATTTTGTAATATTCATAAAATAATATAAGACCTATATAAATGTATACAAAAAACACCTGACTTATATAAGTGGATTCTTCAGTGAAACCTTAAATAAGTCAAAACAGATATGTATCAGAGAATATCTATCTAATACTAATGTGTCACAAAGATATAACATTAATAGCAGGTTTATTAAAGAACAAGCACATAAGTTAACTGCATGACCATGTAGTAAAGCAATAACACTTACCATCTTTTGAGATCTGGGTTCAATTCTGATTCCCACACCTATTTTTCAAGAAGGGTCTAGGTCCAGGTCTTACTCATTAACTAAAACTAACATAATAAGTTCGCAAAATACATAAACATATGATAAATGATGAAATTAGGAGAAAAATGATCCTATCTCTGTGTTATAAGAAAAAAGGAATAAAGCTATAAGTTATAGAAATTTTATACAAGTACAGATCTACATAAATTAGGGTCATTCTGCAATCATATTTGAAGCATTACATTGTTAAAAGTTCATTCATTTAATATGAACAGAACTAAACTGTAGTATTTATCCTTGAGAAATAAAGCTTTTTGATCAAATAGCATTCAAATTATGTTCAATCAACTGCTTTACTAATTAGCAATAATTATTCATAATTTTATAAATTATTACATTTGATATATTTTTTCATTTCATGATAAATATTTTATTAGAATTCTTGAATTAATAATTTCATAATATTTTCAAATCTACTCAATTATACTATATTGCTAATTTGTATTTAAATACTCTCTTTTAATAGTTATTGTACTAATGATAGGCTCAACTATGAAGTACTTTGCTACTATTAAAATTCTAGTTTTGATTTGCTTTAAGCTGCTTTATGTAACTGTTCCAAGCCTAGATTCATTTATAAATCAAAAAGTGTCATAATATAATTTTAAGGATTTTATATTTTTTGTTTAATTTTAACTTATTTTTTATCTTAGGTTATTGGTGATGGAAGTCTTGAAATTAAAAATGTTTCGCTCACAGACCAGGGAGAATATACCTGTTATGCAGTAAATAAGTTTGGCGAAGCAAAAGAACTTGGAAGATTAGAAGTGAAGGGTTTGTTATAAATATTTTATGCATTAGATTGATTAATCATTATTTTGGCAGATTATAGATAAACAGCTTTGTTACTCTTTTTTTGCACTGAATGCTTTTTAATAAATCTATAAGCTACATTAAATATTTATAAAAAAAATCATATCTCACTGTCCTTGGGTTGAATTCTTGTAAAAAAAGTTTATGGAAAATTTAACTTTCTGAGTTGTTGTATCTTCTGTTCTTTATCATATGGTTATGCTTGTATAAATTCAGTCACTGATTGTATGATTTTGTATAATATTTTATGATGATATAATTCTTAAATTTATAGAAAGATTTAAGTATCTTTTTAATTTACAGGAAGGAAATTAATTTGATGAAATTTAGATTAATTTCAAAGTTATTGCTTTAAAAAAGTAAAATATATCAAATAATTTTTTGACTTTTTATTGCATATTTTATAGACAGAGAAATCAATTCATAAACTTTTATCAAAAATTTCACCTGTTAAAAGTATACGTGTGCTCTTTCTGATATGTTTTATATTTAATTTAAATGAATTATGCCCCAAAACTTTTTGAACATTTATTGCAGTTGCTGATAGCTATATAAATATTGTGAAATCTGATCCAAACATTTTTTTGCAGTTTTAATTTATTCTGCAAATTTATAATATCAATTTATTCAATAGCCATGATTCTGAGTAAAAATGATTACTTAGAATTATAATAATAAAATATTAAAAATCTTTTAAAATATTGAATTCTTCAAGTTTTTCTGTCACTGTATCATATAAATTTTTGTCAACCATAAAATATCAAGACTAGTTTATATGTAATAATGAAAACTTTTAAAAAAATATAAAATGCCAGTCCGTGGCAATAAGCTAAATCTGCAATCCCCTTAGACATCAATCAAACTATTAAAAAGAATAGAACTGCTAAAGGATATTCTGCCGTCAATTGAAAAATAATTATCTTGTTAAAAATTTTTCAATGTTTTACTGTTGTTTGAATAAAAAACAATTTGGAATTTTGGATTTTATTTACCTTTGAATGCAACTTGAATGTTATCTCCATGCCAAATTGGAAATTTATACATCTAATGGTCAGAACTGGGAATTTCTATTATTTACTCATGCTATTGAAAAAAAAAATATATATAAGATACTGTAACAATGTGAAAATAAAATTTATATAACAGTTGCTTATATAAATCATTATGGAATTAAAATATTATTTGGATTTCATGTTTTATTTTCCAGACATGATGCCTAACTAATTGTAATAAAATATCACAGAAGAAGAATTTTTTTGAATACCTGATATAATTACAATTAGTATATGGCTATTTCTGGTATTCATTAAAGAACTGTGCTGCATATAGGGCTAAGTATTTGACATATTTTCTGAAAATTTTATAAAAGTTAGCACAATGAAATCAAATTATGCCATTAATAAATGTTAGTTAATCTGATTGATAAATTCCTCTGGTTATATTCTGGCTAAATATAGTTTATTCTGGCTAAATATAGTTTATAATATGATCATTCTTTTTTGTGAGGTGAGGTTAGGTTAGGTTGGTTAAGCTGCCATATTGCATGAAGGATATACTGTATCTGGTGGTAGCCATTTATAGAGTCCATCATCCATGAAGGGATCAACTGGACAGTTGAAGGAGGGTTCAGTGGGCTAGACCTAGACCCATCCTGAAAAACTGGAGGTATGGGACTCTGATTTAAACCTGGACCCTCCAGAATGGTAAGCCGTAGCTTTTTGTGACTTCATCCTGAGGACTTGTAAGAGAATGAGTAATGTGCAAGTCTGCATTTATACATATATTTATAAAATTGTATTTTTAATCTTCTTTAGATTTTGCTCTATATTTGAAAATTTGTGTAGAATTTGATATTTATGTTGGTTTTGATTATTATTAAAATATAGATTATCAGAAAATCATTACTTTAAGATTTATAAATATATATTATAATTGCTATGTTAAGCATTATACTTTAAATTTTTGAATTCTTCTTTCAGATAAAACAAAAATCATTCAACCTCCAGAAAATTCTGAAGTTGATGTAGGAAAATCTGCAACATTTAAATGTAGTGTTGAAGCAGATCCCACTTTGACATTGCAGATCATATGGCTGTTTAATGATCAACCAATAGATTTTGATCAGGAACCCAGGATGGTTAAAATGTTTGATAATTCATTAATAATAATAAGAACAACTGAATTAGATTCTGGTATTTATGTTTGTTTGGCAAAAACAGAGTTAGATAGCGATAACGCAACAGCAACTCTTACTGTTCATGGTAAAAATATTATTTTATAAAATATTATCATTGAATTGATAATTTCATGCTATATATAAGAAACATACTTTATTATTTATGTAAACATTTTTATTAATATATTTTCATTTTGAAAAAACAGATAAAACTATTATTGCCAGTAAGTAATATTTTTAGATAATCCTAACTTCCAAAGTGATAATATTCTTGAAAAATTTGCATGTCAAATTTATGTAGATTATTGTATAATTATGATGATAAAATTAAAATCATCTATTGTATATGTCATGCCTATAAGGCAAAAGTATGTAATTAAAACTCATTATATGATGCATATACATATGTAGCAATTTAAATCATATTACAGTAACTATTATAACATACAATAATTAGTGACAGTCAATTATCTATTATATTATTATTGGTATTAACATTAAATGTCATTACAGTAATATCATCAGTTTGGTAAAAACGGTTATATTCACATTTAAAATTGGAAATTTTAATTTATTAATATTTGTATTATAATATGATTAATCCTTTAAAAATCACATAAATTTAAAATTGCTCAATAAGAGATTTATTTTATTGTAGGTATTGTGTTTCCTAATGCAATGGTTTCATATTTTATGCTTAATTTTTATGTTAAAAATAAGATTTAAACAGCGTTTTCGAACCTGGACAAGCAGGCATTGAGCAGAGCATGTCATCGTTTCTGGTCGAGGATCGAGGCAGTAATTGAGGCAGAAGGGATTTACATTGATTAATTTTAATCTAAAGGTATCCCAAATTAATGTGCAAATGATAATTTTGATAATTTTATTCTTTTTGTTAAATAAAATTTTGTTTAATTAAATTGTTTATTTTGTCTGGATTTAGCTGACGCACCCTGTATAGTTGATTCTCATTATTTGCAGTAGTTCCATTCTGTAAATTCTTTGTAAATATTGAATTAGCAAATACTGTACCATTTTTTTTTAATCTTATGTATATATTTTTTCTTTTTATGTTTCGTGTTATTAATATTAGTAGTAGTAGAATAGGGAGGGGCCTATTTCAGCCCAAGCACTGCGACCAACATTGCAATAAATCACATTTTTAAGTAATAATTATTGTATTTTAAAGCTAAAAGATTTAGAGAATGATCTCCTCAGAATTCCAAATCCAACTTTGCAAATTGTTGATAAAGTTTTACATAAATTTGATTTTCAGGTAATTTTAAATAAAATTATAAATAATAAAGTGCTTTTTATTAATTTAATTTTTATATAAATTGAAATATATAAATGTTTTTAATGACCGATTTTAAAAATTATTAATTTTTAAATATTTATAAATAATACATAGGTTGTCCCCAATTTGCAATGGTATTTTTAGATAATGCCATCATAAGTCAAAAATGACTCATAATGATGATAATTTTAATAGTAATAATAGACGTTAGAATTACTGAATCTTTTAAGATGGTAAAATCATTTGGATATGATCCCAGTTCCTCAAGATTATATGATCTCAGTTCCTCAAGATTATAAAATCATCCAGAATTGAACTCAGATCCCCAAGGTTGTAAGTGATTGCTTTACTATGTTTTTAATAAAATGAAAAAATATTCTAGCTAGTAAGCTATGAAAATAGCTAAGTTCAGAATATTTTAAAAGTCATCATAAGATCGGAATATTGTGAGTTGAGGACAACCTATAATCTAATTTTATGTTTTTCACTTTTATGTTTCATCAAATTTTATATTTTTTTTTTATTTTTTTATGTTGCTTTATACAGTAAATTCTCTGAAATACAGCATTCTCAGGCATTGAGAAGTGCTGAATTTTAAAATATGCTAGATTCTAAAAGTACTAATTGTGCTATTGATGAAGTTATTGATATAAAAATATGTCAATAAATGAATAGGAGGAAAAAACTTGTAGAGTGATTTATAAATATATTTTATTATTTATTTTCATAATGTAATACATTATTATCATTCTAAAATATATGTTATAAAAATAAGATATGCTTCATAACATTATAAACTTTTAGGTTAACTAGCCACAGATCAATTAGTCAGGGCAAGAAAAGAATATAATTAGTTACATTTAATGAAAATAGGTCACAGTAATTAACAAGTTAACACAAACTGATTACTAAGGCTATAGACATTCTGCAACTAATCAGAATAAAGAAAACCTAAGCACTAAGCAGAAATAAAACCTTTATTTCACATAGGAACGTTTTCAACCATTCTCCACTGGTCTACATCAGCTAATGATTAACTGATATAGACCAGTGGAGAATGGTCAAAAACATTCTTTTGTGAAATAAAGTTTTATTTCTGCTTAGTGCTGAGGTTTTCTTCCTTACAAACTAATTAGTCAAGAGACTTATTCAATTTATGTGTGTTCTTCTGTCATTTAAGATCTCAATAAATCTTGTCCAGTTTTGACTAATTGGTCTATAGTCATATTTCCTGAAAGGGTTTTTTTTTTTTTTTGAATAATTAACAAATTAAAATATATACCATCAAAATCTTTTTCTATGGCATAATCTGTAAATTGAATATCATAAAAATCTATTAAATAGTTCTATAATTTTATTATCAATACTGTGCTATAGTCTTTATCAGGGGTGGCCAATTTTTTCATTTTTAGTTAAGATGCGCCATACCGCTTTTAGTAATCCAATGATATTCTCCAGCTAACATGCCATATGGTCACTAACACAATGAGATTGCTCAAATAGCATTAATCTTCCATCTTGGATTTTATATCAAGTAATTTACACCAATTACAATATATAAAATTAATTTCTAATGATCAATAAACCTGTCTTTAAGCCGTCCTGCGTAAATCCCCTAACAAATCCATTCAGCTGTTCTTGCATTATAAGTGAACAGGAGTGCACAGCCATTTCAGATTTATATATAGATAAATTGTATAAGAAATTTTTAAAAAATTTTTCTCTGGGGTTCAGTGCACCACTTTTGGTGCAAGCACTATAGGTTGGCCACCCCTGGTCTACATACTAAGAGTTTTCTCCTAGAAAAATCATTATATGATGTTATAACATTTAACAATGAAGACAGAAATATTGTTTAATTCTTCCTATTAATTAACTATGTTTAGTGACAATTAACAGAATTTTTATAATAGAAAAAATTTTTTTTAAATCTGATAACTCATTTATTTTTATTCAAGTGTTTATTTTATTTAATATTAAATTAATGATTTATTTTTATTGAATCATTTTCATTAATTTTATGTATTATGCTGTAGATAAAAATAGTTTCACATTTTTTATACAAAATGATGTAGTAATTTTTTTGACAAAATAGGATAGTTCCAAAAAAAGGACTTATTTAAGAATCCATCAAGAAATGTTTTTTTTTTCAGAATTATAATTTAATTATAATTCTGAAAAGAACCATTTTATATTAATTAATGAAAGACTTTCATTATATTATGGTGACAAATTAACAATTTATCAAAATTATCAATATTATTTAAAATTGCTTAAAGTTTATCTTTACAAATTCAAATTTGTTCATAATTTTGAATTTAATGTTCAATTATAAGTTAAGATGATTTTTCAAATCATTTAATTTAATGATTGGTAAAAATAATCATTTAAGATATTGTACTTAGGATTATGGCTCCTATCATTAAATTAAAAATCTAATGAATTTTGAATTAAAATCAAACAAGTTATTTGTTTCAGTGTGAAAATGAACATTTGAAAGAATTTGCATTAAAACATGATAAGGGAAAAATCAATACTGTATTTAATGGTGATAGCTTAGATGCTATTATACAGAATTTAGAAAAAGATGGTTCTGAATGGTCAAAGAAGCAATTAGAAATTCTTAATAAAATGGTTTGTATAATTTTATTTTAAAGCAAATTAAAATATTAGTATGTAATCAAAAAATTATATCATTAAATTGAAGATTTTCATTAAATCATTATTTAAATTGTGCTTTTAGATGACATTAGACATATTTAAAATACTACCTTAACATTTTCAAACTTTTTGATTAGATAAATCATAAAAAATTGAGGTTAAGGATTAAAATATATATTAATAATAAAAATAATAATAATCAACAAAATAAAATGTTAAGGATTAAAATATATATTAATAATATAGATAATAATCAAAATATAGATATATTTTGTTTTGTGTTTCATCTGTAAGTTTGTGGGACACATAATTTATGTAAAGTTTATAATATTTAATTTTAGGCTGATGAGATATAATCAATGTGTGTAATCCCTTTTTTCTGTTGTTTATTTTCACACTTTTGATGCAATTGGACTGAACCTTTCATTACCTTTTTAAAATCTAATTATACGCCAATACATCATTAACTAAATATGTTTGAATGTTCCGCTTTTTCATAATAAAAATGTCCATGTGCAATTTGATTACATGATGCTATAAACTTAGGTATTTTATTATTTTTGGCTCGGATTCTAAAAATAACTTCTGGCAGGTAGCTTGTGACAATTACTTCTCAAAGTACCTGACATCATCTATGACTATAGATTCTGTATTAATCAAACTTTTATTTAATTAAATATTTAAACAAGAATTAACTAATTATAATATTATTGTAATATAAAAACCAATATTTATATACCTGAATAATAATGTAGCTAATATTATCTTTTGATTAAAGTATCACTCCATTGTGTTATTGTAAATGGATATTTTAACAAATAAACAAAACTTGAAAGTTTCAAAATCCTGTTTCTTTTGCCATTTGGTAAATATTATATATTATTATTTATAATAACTAGCTTCTTAATTTGAAATAAAAATATAGATAATCATTTATTTTACTAATAATTAATTTTAATTATTAGTAAAATAAGAATATAAAATATATGAATATATATATGTCAAGAAGAAGCACTCCATACTACTATATTTAGCTCTCATATAGATTCTTACAAAATAATTCATCCAAAATGTTTCTTTGTATTTTGAAACATAAAAAGGCAAACACAGAGTAAAATATATTAAAAGTTTATGTAGTTAAAGTTGATCATTTTAAAACATGCTATTAAAACAGTATTTCTATGCAACTGGAAATGACTTATGCAACTGGTCCAACAAAATCATAGTGATTTATATATAATCAATCCTTTTCTAAGCATCTTAAAAGAAAGCAAATGGTTATTTTTATTCAGAAATATATATAAAATGTTTTTAATTTTGTATATAAATGTTTTTATTAATGATTTATAAATTAAAAAAATTATAAATCATAAACTATCCATTCTTAACATAAGATTTCATATATTCTACAAAAAAAAACATAATGATTATAGGAATAACAAAAAAAACCATTAGGACTAATAATTTATAAAATATAGCTCTCTAAACAAAGCATTTAGCATTAGGATTGTTTTTGTTTACATTCAAATCACATCAAAATTGGGACATGCCTAGCCTGTCTCCCCTATTCAGATACATGCCACTAAGATTTTTATTCTAGTAAGATGTTATTAACTAAATAATCTGGATAGCTCGTATCTTCTTTACTATATCGTATTACTTCAAATTTAAGCTGCAGTAGGATTTTAAATTGGAAAAAGACAACGGATAGTTTTATTTTATTTTTGTTTAAAAATCATATTGTTCAACTTTCATACATCTGTAAATTTTCTTTTTTTTTTTGTTATAAAATTGATAAATCTAATTTATATTACTGTATTACTTCAAATTTAAGCTGCAGTAGGATTTTAAAATTGGAAAGTTGGAAAAAATAAAAATGATTTTGTAATAGGTATTGAAAAATAAGAAACATTTTTATTTATTTAAATAGGTACTTATATTTATATAATAAGCTACATAATTTATTGAGAATCTTCTTCAGATATACTATCACTTTAGTTTTTTTTTTTTTTTTTGAGAATCTTCTTCAGAATATACTATCACTTTCGTTTTTTTTTTTTTTTTAATAGTGCCAGGTATCTTCTCCCAAACATGTTCTAATCAATCTTTCATCAATTCTGTTGTCATCCATGCATTCTTTTGTGCTCGAACCTTAGGAAAATTTTCTTTGGGTTCAGTTTTTTTGTTTAAAATAATAAATGATAGCAATTTGTTTCCATCAGCGGTTATAAACAGCATTATAGTAATTTGTGATTTTCCTTAGAATTAAAGTATGGCCAGATGATGATGCGATTCTACAAGCTATTAAACAGCAGCTGGATTAAATCTGAAAAATACGAATGGAGACCACCAAATACTGTTATCAATATTCATAATAATATGTCATGCGTAGAGCGTAAAGCAAAAACCCGAACGTTGGGGAGTGGAAGATGGGAGAAATAAGATGTTAAAATATTAGACCATCAAATAAACTGTTATCAATGGTCGTAGTACTATGCACATGCGTAGAGCATAAAACAAAAACTCAAACGTTTGGGAATAAGAGATATGGAGAAATAAGATGTTAAAATATTCGCTTTGAATTTAAGCTGCACCCAAAATTTTTGTCTTAAAAGTTTGAATTAAATTATTTTATGGCTTAAATTCGAAGTAATATGGTAATTTAAAAGACCTTATCTTGTTCCTATTGAATTATAGTATATAGCTGCCAAATTTGATGTTTCTATCAAATAATTTTTGAACATTTGAAGAATTTTTCAAAATGTTGAAACCTTCATTTTGAGATAAAGCAATTTAAAGTTTATGCTTTTTTCAAAAATTACAAATATTATTTGATAGTAAAAAGGATAAAAAATAAAAAATATTGATTTTTCAAGAAATCAGTATTTTAGCCATTTTTAATCAAATTTTACTCTTATGGTCCCTTAATATGTTAAACATGTCCATTTGAATATGTTTACAATTTTTTTATTAGCATGTTTTCATAATGATCTGTCTTTCTTGATCCGTAAGATAGTTTTTTAATAGAATTTATTTCTTTATTTTAGGAAGTTGAGTTCTTTAGGGAGAGAATTAGAAGAATATAATAATCTTGGTAATGATCAATAATTTTATTCATTTATATTTATTTAATTTTAAATTAATAAATCTTTAAAT
>AYEL01052531.1:0-12390 GCA_000484575.1 Olivierus martensii
ATTTATATATCTATACATATAAATTTTAATTACCTCTGCATGTATGTTATTTATTGATTATAGCTTATTTATCCATGATATGCTCAAGGTAGACTTTAATTAGATTTAATGACCACATGGTGGTTTGCTATTAGAGATATCTAATAAATATATATTTATATATCTATACGAATAAATTTAATCATTGAAACCAACAATAACTGCTATTCTTAGGTTTCTAATTAACTATTGAAAAAACTAAAGCACTTTTTAGCAGTCCATAAAACTTTACTAACCAGAGAACTTCAGAGAAATTTTTTCAACTATTTAATAGTCATCTTCAACTCCTAAATGCTTGAATCAAATAGAACCAATGATGTTCTAAGAATATATAAATTCTTGTCGTTGTGATTCTATTTTGGAACCAAAGCTATATTTCAAAAATGTTCTTTCAACTTTTTAGTTAATATAGTTATTATTCATTAAGTGGGATATAATTTTTAAAATGAAAATATTAAAGTTTATCAACATAATAATTAATGTTGATTAATTTTAATACGAATAGTATACATAGCACTAACAGCAGTTTGCTATGTATACTATTCGTATTATGGTAAGAGTTTAAGCAGTTTCTTAGTCAAATAACATGATTAATTTTAATATTTTCATTTCAAAAATTATATCCCACTTAATGAATAATAACTATATTAACTACTTAAAAGTTCAAAGAACATTTTTGAAATATAGCTTTGGTTCCAAAATAGAATCACAACGACAAGAATTTATATATTCTTAGAACACCATTGGTTCTATTTGATTCAAGCATTTAGGAGTTGAAGATGACTATTAAATAGTTGAAAACGTTTCTCTGAAGTTAACCTCTGGTTAATACAGTTTTATGGACTGCTAAAAAGTGCTTTAGTTTTTTCAATAGTTAAGTATAAATTTTAATTACCTCTGCATGTATATTCAACTATTTATTGATTTTAGCTTATTTATCCGTAATATGCTCAAGTTAGACTTTGATTAGGATTAATGACCATGTGATGGTGTGCTATATGTAAGTTTGAATAAGTTAGTTTAAATTAGTTAAACATACTATTACTTCATTTATGTTTTTGTATAGTGTTATAGTTGATCTTAAGTATCATATTATTGATACAGTATTGTTCCATAACACTATATAGAGACAATCATTGTAGTCGCATAGCACTGGGACACTTTAATCCAGAATTTTTGTTAAAAAATTGTTTTTCTGACTGATGCTAAATTCAATTTATTTAAAGTTACAAAAAATGTAACCCTTACATAACCTGTCAGGAAACAGCTATATATTAATACTTTTGGAATGCTTTAAAATCAAAAGATAAAACGGCAGTGACTTTTTAATATCCAAGAACTAATTAAAAAGTTTTACAAAAAAAAAAAATTAATGAAAAATGAATTCCCAATTTATAAATTTTCACTTAAACAGTTTTTAATGTTCCAATAATCTTTGTAAACTGAGGAATACCTGTAATATATATGGAAATGTCATTTATCAGAAGTCTGCCATCTTGTTGTTTAACATAAGCACTATCTAGATCAGGGGTGGGCAATTATTTTCTGCCAAGGGCCGGATAAACAATCTTCAGAATGAAACGGGCCGTATAAAAATTGAAAAATATCTAAGGGCGAATTTAACCTTATGGCGCCATAATTATGTAATTATTAATTATTATTATGTAATTATGTAATGAAATTATTGATAACATTAGCTACTCTATTAACCCTTCCAAGCACTAGCCTCAACATATAAATGCAAAGAAATGCCCAAGAGAACTTTAAGAGCAGCAGCAGAAGCAGTATTGATAGCTCCTATGATGCTCAGATAGGCCATTCTTAGGCAAAAAGGATGAATTTAGAATCTTTTTTAAGTTCAGTCCTGCATATCTTTAATAGAATTCTCTGCCACCACATGATGGTGGCATAGGTAATAATAATTAATTAAAACTATTGATACTTTGATATAAAATGACTACTCACGTTCAAGCAAGATTGATTCTTGCACAAATACATTCCTCCCACCATCACAAGAGACAAGAATAATGGTTGCGCCAATTTATCTGCACACGTTATTGTCAATCTCGCTAACGTGTGCAGCCACTTTTGTGATACTTACATAAAGAATATATTCATCTATCAATATTATTAAAAATATATACTTTTGTTGTGTTATTTTCTTAGTTTTTGTTTGTATGCAAAGAGTTCAAAAGCATCCGTAGAAACTATTTTTTTTCATTAAAACATTAGAAAATAAATCGTCCTACGAATTAATAAATTCAGAAAATTTTCTTTAAAAACATAAGTATTTTATCAAACTGATTGATTGCTTCAGAATGTTACAAAATTTTAGGTACCTACATAATTAATTTTGTAAAAAGAAATTTACAATTTAATGTGAACGATGAAATTTACTATGTTCATGGTTAATTATATCATCAAAGTTTGGAGTAACTCGGTAGTGTACGTGTATATTCGCGACAGTATCCATTATTTTACACTACAAAGTATTCATTTATTTTATTTTGTCTTTTCGAGTCGAATTTTACGAATGTGGACCTTGAGACTGTAATGTGTTCTAGTTTATGCGGCGGGCCGTATAAGATGCCTTCGCGAGCCGGATCCGGCCCGCGGGCCGCCTTTTGCCCACCCCTAATCTAGATTTATGATGCATTTCAGTTGATGCCTTTCAGTTCTTCATATAGATTATTTTAAAAGTGAAATTTTAAACTGCCTAATATTTATAAAAATGATTTTCTTTTAGTTTTAAATAAATTCCAGTACTGCATAAATAAAATATCATATTTTCCCCATACACATTTATAAAACACAGTTTATATGCAGCATAAAATTAATATTGTTTATATAATTTATAATACTACTATTTATTGGCTTTTAATATAAATAACTGCATCATCAAAAGTTTAGAAGTTAGTAATATGTTTATACAAGTGATTTTAGAAAGAAAATTCTGTAGTCCAACACTTGTCAGATTCAAAATATGCTGCACTAGAGTTTCAATCTATAATATAATTATTAACACTAAATTTAAACCAATTCTTACCCCTTTTACTCCTCGTAAATCACCTTTGAGCAAATTATCCAGAGGAAACATGACAATATTATTTAAATTTTGCATCTATAACAGAAATTTATATAATACTTATTAATGCAAATAAATTAAACATAAATTTTTTGCTTATTAATAACAACTATATATGATTATATATAGTACTATATTTGTAACAAATACTAAGTTTAATAAACTACTATGGAAAATGTATCTAACATATATTTCTAAGATATAGCAATAACATTACATATTATGAATGACAGCTTTAATTTTTCCTGTTTCATTTCTAATTTATTTCTATTACCCCTTTAAATTAATTTACAGACACATCTTAGTAAAAACTGTTATCTACATTTTCCATATTTTTAAAATACTAAGCATTATAAAATTTGTATTTTTATCATCTTTCAAAATTAAATTATTAATAAATTATACTTATATCATTTGAAAATAAAGTTATATCATGCTTTTCTATATTACTAATTAGTTTAACAGGAAAGTTAATATTTATATAACAAAAATGAATTTTAACAAAAGTTTTGTATTATTATAATATGTAAATTTATACATATATAAGTACAGTATTATAATTTGTAGTTATTTACTATAATATGTTAAATATAATGTATAATAGAATTCCAATTACCCAAGAAAAATTTGACCATGGGAGTTTCAGATAATTAAAAACTCAAACAACATGAAAAATTTAATAAATTATTATTAAATAAAATGGCTTTGAATACATTAACATGATGATAGACCAAATATTTCAAGCCAAATTAACCCCTAATGTAATAATTCCAAATTAAACTATAATTTTAATGATTAATTTTCAAATTAGGGTTTGGTGCTACCATCTGTTGAGTTAATTCATTTTTTTAAATTTGAACTAAGGTGGCATCATCTAGTAATTAATAATTAAGATTATAATTTTCAAATTATAGTCTAATTATTAATTATTAAAATATTATGATGATTATTATAAATCATAATAATTATAATGATTAATTATTTTAAATTATTTTAATATTTAGTTCAAATTTACCATTCCGTTTTTCAAACTGAAATACTGAAAATATATAATTTTCAATATTCCAGTTTTACAGTTTTAAACTAATAAGCTCATCTATCAGTATTAAAAACAGACATGGAAGAATGCAGGATCACAATGTGCCTTGATTACACATGCTGAGATTAAAAGGCTTAATTTGAAATACATCAAAAATGTTAACATAATTCCATAAATAACTAAGAGTGGATAATAAAAAAAATATTGCGAATATAAAAATTAAAAACAGAAATAAATATTAAATCATATTTCATATTAATTTCTTTTTGCATTACAAACTAAGAAGAAAAATGTTACTCTTACTATACTTAAAACTCTATGAAGTTCTGCTTGGTTTATTTTACAAATTATTTCTTGATCATTTCCATGCATGAGAGAGAACTTGGATCATTATTATTGACAATATAATCTTTTTTTTTTTTAGATCTTTTAATTATCTCAATCACCTTTGCATGATCCCTTCATTCCTGCATATGACACATTTTGTTACTTTCATTTTCTTCCATTTTATATCTATGTTGTATTCTATTGCTCTAACACTGAGCACTATACTAGTTTCATCCTTTTCTTTATTTTCCTTGTGTTCATTCACTCTGTCTCCTAAGTTGCAGCCTATGTATTTGATATATTATTATTCTTTGTTGAGGTCTAGATTGGTAATAGAGATTTCATAAACTGTTTTTTTTTTTTTTTTTCTTTCACTCTGTCAGCTAGATTGCAGCCTATGTATTTGATATAATTCTTCTTTGTTGAAGTCTAGATTGGTAATAGCAATTTCATAAACTCCTGTTTTTTCTCCTTTATGTGTGCTTTTGTCATTCCTAAGTATTGAAAAGACAGTATTGCTCTTTTTGAATGCTATTTTAAAATCTGTAGCATTTTCTGCATTACTATATATGGTTTGTAAGAATGGTTAGTAATCAATGATTCTATACCTAACACCTTCAGCCATTATTGATGGCTTATGTATTAAGGATGCTTTCTCTGAGATTACTAAAGACATGGACATTCTGCAACTAATCAAAGTAAAGAGGAAAAACTAAGCACTAAGCAGAAATAAACCTTTATTTCACAAAGGAACGTTTTCAACCATTTTCCATTGGTCATCGTCAGCTAATGTGTCTTCTCTACAGAGAGCTGGAGAGAAATCTTCCAGCTCTCTGTATAGGGGTTGATATTAGCTGACGAAGACCAGTGGAGAATGGTCGAAAACGTTCCTTTGTGAAATAAAGGTTTATTTCTGCTTAGTGCTTGGCTTTCTCTGAGAAACTTTTAACAGTATACAACTCTGAATCCATCATATTTTTCATATCCTTAAAACCAACTCATAAACAGCTATACAGATTACAGTTAATGCATTTAGAAAAATCAGAGGGAAGTATCATTTGCATTCAAGAAATATATGATTTAATCATCATACTTTACATTGCAATTTACATCAATTATACTTTACATTTAATGGTAATTATTATAAAAAGAAAAGAGATATCCCCATAGAAGCCTAATGGTAGGGATACTATCTGAGCTGATAAACAAAACTGAAAGACCTGCTAGCCTCAACATGAATGCAATATATCTGTCAATCAGCAAAAGATTAATACATACATACCTTAATACTGAAAATTGGATAATTGACATGATAATGCTCACTTTATACAATAATTATTTTGTTAATGATACAAACTTTTATAGAAAAAAATAGTACAAGCTTGGGCTTCATCATAGGTCCAAAACTGACCAAATTAATGATGATATATATAGACAATCGTATTTATAATATTAATGGAATCAATATCTATTCATGCTAGGTTGATGATATTTTCCTAATTTTTGATTGCAAAATTATTGATAGTAATAGCATTTTAAGTCTTGTTAATGATTTAGTTGATTTAAAATTTGAGATTGAAACTGAAATGGCCAACAAGAATATTTCTTTTCTAGATATTAATTTAAGCATAAGAAATGATAAAATAATTTTTAGTTAGATCAAAAAAGTGCAATGTGAAAATGATTTTAAATTACAGTTCCTGTTGTCCTATGTATATAAAAAAGAATAACTTTATTATGGAAGTACAAAAAATATTAACAAGAACAACTGAGAACAGCCAACAAGTTAAAGAAATTAGTTTACTTAAAAATAAATTCCCTATTGAAATAACTAAAGCACTTTTTAGCAGTCCATAAAACTTTACTAACCAGAGGTTAACTTTAGAGAAATGTTTTCAACTATTTAATAGTCATCTACAACTCCTAAATGCTTGAATCAAATAGAATTTAGGAGTTGAAGATGACTATTAAATAGTTGAAAACGTTTCTCTGAAGTTAACCTCTAGTTAGTAAAGTTTTATGGACTGCTAAAAAGTGCTTTACTTATTTCAATAGTTAATTAGAAACCTAAGAATAGCAGTTATTGTTAGTTTCAATGATAAAAATAAATTTTTATTGAACAAATATCCATTAATTTTAATAAAAAACTGAAAAGAATCTTATATCTTCAATAGATTTAACATAAAATTTTTTCAGTTTGTGTATATTAAAGAGATTTTTGAATTAAAAAGAATTTGGATCTAACAGACTTTCAAACAGTTCCAAATTTAAAAGATAAGATCAAAAGCATAACATTCAATAATAATAAACATAAATGCAATATCTTAAATAAAACTGTTGTAATTTATTGCAGCCAATGTTCTTGCAAACCCTGCTTTTTACTATATAGGCGAAACAAAACATACAATAAAAGAAAAACTTAAAGAACACATGCAGGGCCGGATTTACCAATAGGCCGAGTCCTAGTACCCCATAATTCTAGGGGCCCCAAAACTATCAATAAATTTTCAACTTTTATAAACTTTTAATAAGAAAAAATGAGTTTTTATTAGAGTGCTAGATAGAAAGTAAAATTTTAAAGGTTCCTTATAAGCTCAATAAAAACACACAGCACTACTAGCAGTAAGGCAAAAAACTACATTTAATAGTTAAAACTCACGAAAATGTTTTTGATGTGTGTCACATCCTCTTCAGGTTCATAAAACACCAGCAGACCATAGAACGCTACTACTATAGCGTTGCCATGACAACCTTAACTCTCTCAGTAATAGGACGCTTTCCCGTCCTATCACATTTCTCCTTAAAACTATCTACAATTATTCAAAAGATGGTATTGTTCTTTCTGAATGCTATCTTAAAATCTCTTACATTTCTACATTACTGTATATGGTTCATAAGAATGATGATCAATAGTTCATAATATCTTCCAGTGGGGTTTTTTTTAAGTTTAAACTTTTTATCACTTAGGATAAAGGTCCTGTTTCCACTTACTCCGCATGGACGAAAAAATGCGCTAGCACAAATAATCAATGGCAAATGCGTGACGCACAATCTGCTTAAATTGTTTCCACTCCCCTCTTCCTGCAACTTAACCTTGAGCTTAGCATAGATAGGAATGGAAACTAGAAATGATTTTTTAATTTGCCTGCAAGCACAATATGTTGGCATAATCATGTTAGTCACTGATTTTTAAATATTTTTGTAATGGTTGTATTATCTTTATACTAAAAAATAAGTTAATATGATTAATAATTTGATTTAATAAATTGAAATCAGACATGAAACATAAACAGATATAAACAGAATTTAATGTTATTTAGCACTTTAACAACTTTCAGAAGTTTCTTTTTATACTCTTCAGCAATCTCTCTTGGGAAAGTCAATTACTTCTGCTACAGGTTGTAAAATAATTTCATTACCAGATATCCACAGAAATGATAGGAAAATAATTATTATTTGCTTCATTCAGTTATAAAAGTTTCTTTTTTCATCTAGTAACATATTCCCAACAATCTATATATCATATGTATTCTAGATGTGAGCCGCCATCTTGGTTGTGCACTAGCAGAAAGCAGAAATACCTACTACCGCTAGATGTCGGCAAAAAGCGTACAGCGCACTATTTTTATGCGCAGATTCATGTTTCCACAAGTACGCTGTATGTCACGCACTGTGAGTCGCGCACAGCACATTCAGTGGAAACATAAGTGGAAACAGGCCTGAAGATTTTAGTCAGGAAACTGTTTGTTATATCTGTGTTTACTTTCTTGTAAGAATTTTTTGTCTATTTCCATGTCTATTTCTGCTCTGTAGTGTATATAGGTGCTTCTAAAGATGGTTTTAAAAGCTGGCACTTTGTCAATCACTTTGGCTGTTGATATATTCAGTATAAATCAGTGTTTCTCAAACTTTTTTCATTCACGACCCCATTTTTCATTACGTTTTTTCGCGACCCTATTTTTCATTACGATATTTTTTGCGACCTCAGGTATTAAATATGAAATAAAACATACAAATACATAAATCTGCGATCCCAGGTATTAAATATGAAATAAAACATACAAGTATATAAATCATTTCCCAGATATTAAATATGAAATAAAACATACAAGTACATAAATCATTTACACACATATTAAGATGAACACAATCAGGCAACTACATTGAAAATACATATGTTGTCAATTAAAATGAACACAATCAACCAACTACACTGAAAATTCATACGTTAAATATTGGGCGTTTGTGAAATTAGATGAATACAATCAGCCAACTGCATTGAAAATACATATGTTGTCATACGTTAAATAGTGGATGTTTGTGAAATTACATATAAACTGAAATTCAAGTATTTGAATTTTAATTTTTGCAAACCCCATTTTGGGCCGCGAAGCGAAATGGGTCACGACCCAAGTGAAATCCAGCATTTCGCTTCGCGACCCCAAATAGGGTCGCGACCCATAGTTTGAGTAGCATTTCGCTTTGCGACCTGGGATCACGACCCATAGTTTGAGAAGTGGGGGTCGCAACCCATAGTTTGAGAAGCACTGATTTATAGCAATTCATCACGTCCTAAATGGGGTCGCGACCCATAGTTTGAGAAACTCTGGTATAAACAATGGCACATAGGTCAATTTTTGGTACTGTTTAGTCTTATAAGAAGCTCCTTCCACTTCAGTCTGAACACCTAAGAAATGTATTTTTCTAGTACTTGAAAAATACATTTCTTAGTACTGAAACTGTACTAAGAAATGTATGTATGTAAAGTACTGAAACAGTATCTAGTACTGATCCAACTTTAAATGGAGTCCTAGTGAATCATCATTTTTCTACAGGTTTTGGATCATCTTGTCCTTTCCATATCACATAAATATCATCTATGCATCATTTACACATCTTTATTTTTGTGAGAAATCTTGATATTATGAATTCTTCTTTGAACCTGGCTATCAGTCTGAAACTGAGATTGGCAGTCTATAATAACTAGGCTAGCTGGTATTTTGGATAAATCACTTACCAACCAGATGATGATGATGACCTTAGAATTAAAATGAGGCAAACTGTCTTCAGAGAAGGAAAAAAAGATCTTATTTCATTGATGAATTTTTTATTTCTGTTTGTCAACACAAAATATGCTGTGAAGAATTGGAAGGTTGGACTTACCAGTAAAGAGGCATCGTGGAGGCAGCCATGTTGGCTAGATAGAATGAAGTTTCAAATTAGTTTAAAAATATTAATTTTTCTGAATAATTCTCTTATTTGTTTACAATTGTTAAAAATAATCTGTAACATGAAAAAGTATTTTTTGGATGTAAAACAATGGAACTTAATGATGTATGATTTGGTAAAATATTTTATGTTAACTTTTTATGTAAATGTTATGGTATTTAAAAATGTTGTTAGAGGGCGGATAGGTCGTCTCCCTGCATTTGTAACAGTGTGCTGGACTGGTAAAGGAGGAATCGGTGCTGACGGTGAATGTGGATTTTGTCAAGAAGAATTTTATGTCATTCGAATTACAGAATAATCGTCAACGACAGGGAGACCACCATAATTGTACTTTATGAACTGTAAGTTCTTTTTTTAGTCTATAATAAACTAATTTGTTCCAGTGTAATTTTGTTATGGAATCCTTTTTCGAAATAAAGAAGTTTTTATATGCCTCTGACATTGACATTAGAATTAGAATACGAGTAAGGCCTCGTAGGGAGGGATGTGGGGTCCGAACTAAAAATAACGGCTGGACCAGGAATGGTTCGGGTCGTTATAATGCATTTTGGCTAATTAGCTAACCTCTATCAGTTTTATAAAACAAATAATCAAAAGGCAATTATGCATTGATCTAAACAAATAGATAAAATATAAAAAATTAAATTTGAAAGCAGTTTATCAATATTTATTATAAAAACATATTAAACAAATACAGGTAGGCCTCGATTAGTGCAAATAATTGATTTCACAAATTTCTCGCACTATTCAAAGTATTAACTATATGTAAAATATGGTAATTGGTTCTTGTTTTGTGAGATTCCGGCCATTAGCTAACCTCATGATGAATAACCACAATACTAACTTAACACTAACTGTTTAAGAAATATTTATTTTCATATTTTACATCGTTGTTCATCATCTAAATTAATAACTTACCAGGAATTGCATCTCATACCATCATCAAACCAGCCGCCAAATCGAAACCAAAATAGCGAATCGAAAGTGGAAGTTGAGCGCCGCCTGGCCTCCAATTCTGGGTCTAGAATTGCATGGATAGTCCGATTTGCAATTAAACATTGCAACTTTATTGAATCAGTAAATTAGTTAAAGATAGAATTAATAAGCGAAGTTAATGAACCAATGAGAAATTTTTAAAATTTGCGATTAAGCATTGCAACTTTATTGAATCAGTAAATTAGTTCCAGATTGGCAAGCATTGCAACTTTATTGAATCAGTAAATTAGTTCCAGATAGCATTAAAGGCATTGCAACTTTATTGAATCAGTAAATTAGTTCCAGATAGAATTAATTTAGCTTAACAACTTTATTGAATCAGTAAATTAGAAAGATAGAATTAATAAGCGAAGTTAATGAACCAATGAGAAATTTTTAAAATTTGCGATTAAGCATTGCAACTTTATTGAATCAGTAAATTAGTTCCAGATTGGCAAGCATTGCAACTTTATTGAATCAGTAAATTAGTTCCAGATAGCATTTAGCAATAAGGCATTGCAACTTTATTGAATCAGTAAATTAGTTCCAGATAGAATTAATTTAGCTTAAATAATGAACAGATGATCTGACATTTTTAACAAGTTTTCTATTTGTTTTATTAACAGAATATGACAGCAAAAGATGATAAAAACAAATTTTTTTCACAAGTTTTATTTTAAGCAGAATACGACACCAAAAGATAAAAAACAAATTTTTTTCACAAGTTTTATTTTAAATAAAATCAAGTGATAAACAGAATTTTTTTCACAAGTTTTATTTTAAAGAAAGAAATCAGGTAATACAAATTTTTTTCAAAAGTTTTATTTTAAATAAAGAAATCAGGTAATAAACAAAATTTTTTCACAAGTTTTATTTTAAATAAAGAAATCAGGTAATAAACTATTTTTCACAAATTTTATTTTAAATAAAGAAATCAGATAATAAACAAAACAAAATAAATAATAAAGGTAGCACAGCAATATAATAGGCAAATAAATTTGTAAAGATATCCTTATTTTTTTCCACAAGTTTTATTTTAAATAAAGAAATCAGGTAATAAACAAACAAAATAAATAATAAAGGTAGCACAGCAATATAATAGGCAAATAAATTTGTAAAGATATCCTTCCGATAGCACAGCAATATAATGGGCAAATAATTTTGTAAAGATATCCTTATTTAAAAACAGCATAGCAGTATAATAGGCAAATAATAACTAATGGCAAAAAAGATCATCTTTCTGATGTTTCAGCCGTTCAAAGTCAAGTGACTGTTCTTGGACTGCTCCTCATCTGGTTTTACTAACCGAAAATTAATGGTAATTTGTTAATTGACATCATAAAAGGAGGCGGAGCTTTGTTAGTAAGACTGGTCTATGCTTACAACTCTTATTAATCAAATATTTGCTCGCACTAACTGAAAAACAGTATAAATTTTATAAGTTGCACTAATCGAAATCATATTATTCGATCTCGCACTAATCAAGGCCTACCTGTACATCACTAAGTTTATAATTTTGAAAGAAACAATATACATTGAAAACATAAATTATCTGAATTATAAGCACAATGTTTAAAGTGGAAAATAATATACAATTTCACTGAAGCGCTTTCAACTTTAATAAGTCATCATCAGCAACAAGGAAAGTTACATGTTCAAACAACAGAACAGAACTTAAGAACATAAAATTATAAAA